>CAUYQV010132568.1:0-16930 GCA_963574575.1 Galagoides demidoff
GTGCGCATTCCCCGGGTCCCTAGCTCTACAGTATGCGGTTCCCTGTGACGCTTCTCTTCGCGGTTGGGCTTTCTGGTGCAGCTGAGTTGAGAGGAGGGCCTTCCTGGTGCAGCTGAGATGAGAGGCGGGCCTTTCTGGTGCAGCTGAGATGAGAGGCGGGTCTTTCTGGTGCAGCTGAGATGAGAGTTGGGCCTTTCTGGTGCAGCTGAGATACAGAGGTGGGCCTTTGTGGGTGCCACTGAGCTGCAGAGGCGAGCTTTTGTGGGTGTAGCTGAGATACAGAGGCAGGCCTTTCTGGGTGCCGCTGAGCTGCAGAGGTGGGCCTTTCTGGTTCAGCTGAGCTGCAGAGGCGGACTTTTGTGGGTGCAGCTGAGATACAGAAGCAGGCCTTTCTGGGTGCAGCTGAGATGCAGAGGCGGGCCTTTCTGGGTGCAGCTGAGATGCAGAGGCGGGCCTTTCTCAGGGCAGCCGAGATGCAGAGGCGGGCCTTTCTCAGTGCAGCCGAGATGCAGAGGCGGGCCTTTCTCAGTGCAGCCGAGATGCAGAGGCGGGCCTTTCTGGTGCAGCTGAGATGCAGAGGCGGGCCTTTCTGGTGCACCTGAGAAGCAGAGATGGGCCTTTCTCAGTGCAGCTGAGATGCAGAGATGGGCCTTTGTGGGTGCAGCCAAGATGCAGAGGTGGGCCTTTCTGGTGCACCTGAGAAGCAGAGATGGGCCTTTCTCAGTGCAGCCGAGATGCAGAGGCGGGCCTTTCTGGTGCAGCTGAGATGCAGAGGTGGGCCTTTGTGGGTGCAGCCGAGATGCAGAGGTGGGCCTTTCTGGGTTTAAGGCCCACACATGCTCACCCAAGACACAATGGTGTGTCCTTTTGCATTCTTCTTTATTATTCTCCAGATTTCTCCAGGACTTACAGTGAAATAAGAAACATTTATCAACCTTGATAATTCAATGGAAACAAGTAACGATCTGATTTAGGGTATGAAGAAAGCAAGTGTAGTTTTCTTAGAATCTTGCAGCAGCAGAGAAAGGAAAAGCAGGTGACAGACCTCATTTCATGTTAATTTCTTTCCTTCTTAATTCAAATTCCTTGTGAAGAGGTTCTCACCATTGTCCAAACTGTTTTCTTTCTTCTTTTTTTGTTTTCTAACACATAATAAGAAAGTTTTCATTTGGAGGGTCCAAATTAAATGTTACAAAACCCTAGACTTCCCTTCAAAATTATTTATATTTATTTACACCACAACCTGTCAGTAATGGATTTTTGCGCTCATCTACAGAACCTAATTCAGAGATCCTGTGTGTGAGAAGTTTTATTTGTGTATTTAACTACTTGGTAGGAAGATCTCTAAAAATGAACATGGAAATGTACTGATCATTAGGGAAGCAAGAGCATCTACCTTATGGGGCAAATAAATGTAGAAACATATCCTACTAAATCTTTCTGGGATCTTGATCAACCTCAAAAAAAAAATTTTTTTTTGTCATTAGACAAGACATTTTTGAACCAAATCTTAATCCTGAATGATAGGTATACTTTGGTGCCCAGGAAATATGCAGTAGGTGCTCAATTAATTTTTCTTTACATGCGTTTGTCAAACAAACTTAAAACAGTAGCTTTTGCCAATGGAAGAGGAAAGGAACAGTGTGAAACAGAACAGGAAGGAAGGAAACAAATGAACTCTAAGTTACCCCTTTTTCAAAGTTTCCATAATAACAACTCAGTACAATTCATTTGGTCATTAAATATTTGTTGAATGTCTACATATAGTGAGAAGGCAACAAGAAGTGAGGGGACAGACACTGATCTCTGTCTTTCCACAAGCGGCAGACAAACAAACAAACAAATAAAACCTGATTTATCTGTTTTGAAACTACTGTTATGTGAACAGTAGTTTCACTATAGTATCCTTAATCTAAGGAAAATTAAAAATTGAAACAATTATTGAACTCTTCCTTTTTTTTTTTTAAGTAGAGGTATAACAACTTTGAAACTTTTTTGTGTATAGTAGGACTAACTGAACTACTAAGTAAACGTAGCAATGTCAGGAACCAGGTTTCTCACTGGAAACATGATACAAATGGAATACAGACAGTTAAGGAAGAATTCTGAGAACTTGGATTAGAATGAGAAATCTCAGTAGAAACTGCGTGTGTGTTCTTGCTTTCCTCGCTAACATGAAATAATAAAACTCATAAGCAAGGAGCTAAATCTTTATATCTAACTACCTTTCCACCTCAAAAGGATCCAGAGTTCCCTGGAAAATGAGGAGGTGCTCAAAAATATGGCAACATAGGGACCCAGGAATCTCTGCGATAAACCCCCGGGGCTACATTTGTCACGATATAAGCATAAAAATAAAGAGACGGTAGATAACCCACTGAGTTCAATATGAATCCACGACTGTATACTGATGATCTATGTAGCTCAATAGATAGATAATGATAAGCTGATAGATAAAAAGGAAAGACAGCTTCTTACAATAGATGCCAGCAAATAAATACAGAGGAAACTATGGAGTTAGAAAACAACCATTCTTACATTCATAATATATGTAAAAAGTCGATTCAGGCAAAATTGACTACCGGCTGCAAAATGTAAAGCCCATGAAGGTCAAAACTAGTAAAAAAGAGTTAGGAATAGCCCAGGAGCTTGCTCCTGATAAGATGTGAATATATATATTTGTAGAATTAGACTTATCTGTCCAAGGCCTTTGCAATAATCTTTTTGGTTCCTTCCATGGACTGACACATGGGAAGGAACTTGCCTGTCTCATGCTTTAGTGCAAAGCCGCTCGCTATCGACCGAGCTTGGCTGTTTGCTCTGTTATGCAACGTAGGCACAGAACTCAAGGCCTGTGAGCTTTGCAAAGGCCTCCACAAACACTGGAGACGTGAAAAAAATACGTATGCATTATTTCAAAATATGAAAAGGCCCAAAGTCTAGACTCATAAATACTTAATTAAATATTGAAATACATTTAAATAAATTATAACATGTCAACCTCATTCTTAGCATTCATAAACATTGTCTTTTAATAACACATAAATTCAAAAGTTGCTGATTAACACATAAATTCAGAAGTCGTGGAAATAATTCGTAAGGGTGAAATAAGGGACAGCCCTAACTTTGTAGAGCACCTGAGGCATTCACTGATGCAATGTCCTTGTCCCTGTCACATGTAAGTCTGATAAGTCTGCTTCTTCCTAGTCATTCTTGCTCGTCTTTTTTTTTTATTATTTGTGTGCTCTCATTTCATTTTTCTTTCTTTTGAACTTTAGTTTTTCAACTACCTGAAAATTATACGCTGTACTTTTTTCCCCTATCCCTTTAGATTTGGATTTTTAAAATTTGCAATCATCTTTTTATGCATAGGATATTATTTTGTTAATTGTATATTATTCCCATCTATTCTCAACTATCATAGCAAGTCCTCAAAGGGCCTAGAAATCTTGTTCACATGTATTGCTATTTTACATATCTTAAAGGAAGACATTTATTAAACATTGATTGTCTACCACATACCAATCTAAAGGAGAGATAGATTGTAGGTATTAGCTTAATAGCCAAGGAATGAGCTTCTTCTAGGTAACATTTAATTTGTTTTTAAATCCCTGGTCTATCACTTATTATGTGATCTAGAACAAATTACTTAAGCATCAATTTTCTTACCTCTATAGTGAGAATAATAATACCTTCTTAGTAGAGTTAGTATAAGTGTATGGTTTAAGTAGGATAATGTACACGAAACACCAGGTCTGTGGAAGGGACTCATTAAATGAATGGTGGTTCACAATTACCAGGGATGCGATTAGTGTTAATATTTCTGAATTTTAAAATACCTTGCCTGCAAGGAACTTGGCACTTAGTAATGGCCCTGTATTGGCCATAACCAATAGAACTTCATTGCTATCATTTCTTCACTAAATATTATTATCCCTAAACCTTTGGAAGTTCTCTGTAATCTCAGAACAATCAATCAAGTGAGTCAAATTCTTTTAATTCTATAGTTTTGCAATGTTTTTGTAGCTCTGATCTATTGTATTATTTTTCTTTTTGGTGACATTGTGATTTCAAGTGAGGAATTGAACTGCAGTGGAATGCCATTTTTCACCATTATCTTTGGTTTTTGTAAATAACAAACATGGCAGACATAGATTAAAATTCAAGTGTGCTTGAGAATGCTTAACTAAAAAGTATATCAATCACTTACCATATCCTGGCTAGAAATTTAGAAAAATGCATCTTTGACTCTGAATACTAATAAAAGACTTACATTACGATGGTAATTCTCAGATGGTTTCCTGCTCTTTTCCAATCCATCCTTCTGCTGCCTTCTTAGTGATCTTTAAAAAGGCAGATCTGGTCCCGTGAGTGCCCTGATGAAACTTTCACAAATTATCTGAGCTCTCTATACTTTATTTGCTCATTTGTTAAATGAAGGTGGTAATAATAATGCATGTCTCATAAGATTTGGGGAAGGATTAAATCGGGTTATTGCTTATCATTCAGTAAATATGATTGTATTATTATCCTATGTGTAGCTATACAGTTAATTTTAGAAAAGTAAGATAATGCATGTCTTATTTTTAAAAATGACATGTAAGTCCATTTAAGAGAGTAATTTTTTTTTCCTTTTTAAAAAATTTATTATTATTATTTTTTTTTTTTTTTGAGACCAAGTCTCACTCTGTCACCCTGGGTAGGGTGCCATGGCATCATCAACCATCAAATGCTCAATGGTGTTTGAGCTTACAGCAACCTCAAATTCTTGGCCTCAAATGATTCTTCTGTTTGAGGCTCCCGAGTAGCTGGGACTACAGGAGCCCACCATGATGCCCAGCTACTTTTAGAGACAGGGTCTTACTCTGGCTAAAGCTGGTCTCAAACTCCTAAGCTCAGGCAATATACTATACTATTATTCAACGTTTAGTAAATATGGTCTTGTCATTCTTATTCCAGACATTTACACAAACAAACTTCAAGAACTGGAGCCCTGTGTGTGAAAGGTAATAGTAATAAATATAGCCATGTTTCCGGTAGAAAATGTGTCAAGCATCAGTAATTTCCAGAGAATAGATTTTGTGAGGGAGAAGATGAGAGAACTGCTTCTACCTCATACTCTTACATGAGGCTTTTCTGAATTAAAGTGTACTGGGATGTCTCTGTCTCAAAGGGTCACTAATTTTGGAAGCCATAAACATTGATAGCTACCAGAAGATGTCAAAAAGTTCATGGAAAATTGAAATTAAAAACGTAAAAAGGAAACATATAAACATTATTTCTCAACGTGAGCTCAACCAAGTTTAAGACACTTTTGTAAGCAATGACACCAGCCATTTAGTCAATCTCTGAACAACTGATGGGCCTGGGGATTTAACCATGTCAATGTAGTATTTTTTAAATATTATTAACTGAAGAAAAATGGGTATTCCTTAAAGAGTTTTAAGGTTAGGAAACACAAAGAAATCATAAAAGGACAATCAGGACTGAAAGATGGACACCTAATTATTTCCTAATAAAACTCTTGCAAAATTGCCCTTGTTTCATGAAAAGAACAATCAGTAGCATCGGTGTGGTAGAGAAGGACTCTCCTGTGAGGCTTTCCCAGGCATTTTTCTGCTAAAGCTTTGGCTAATTTTCTCAAAACATTCCCATCATAAGGGCTTGTTGTTATTCTTCGGCTGTCCAGAAATAGTCAACAAGCACAATGCCTTGAGCATCCCAAAAACTCTAGCCATGCCCTTTGCTCTGCTCAATACCACTTCTGCCTATTGGTAGCCATTGGTTATGCTTTGTCTTCAGGGTCATACTGGTAAGCCCATGTTTTGTTTCCTGTTATAATTTTTTCACAGGTGTGTTTCCAAATTTCGATTCTACTTGTTTAAAATTTCCGTTGAAAGCTCTACTCCTGTGTGCAGCTGATGTGAGTGCAATATACCATGATAGAAAGGTTGCTCAATTTTATTTTTTATGGACTGTACTGTGACTTAAATTTTTTTTCATAGACACAGAATCTCACTCTGTCACCCAGAATGGACTGCAGTGGCATGATCATAACAGGTCATTGGCAGCCTTGAACTCCTGTCCTCAAGCAATCCTCCAGCCTTGCCTCAGCCTCCCAAGTAGCTACAGGCATGAGCCACCATACCTTTTACTTTAAATTTTTAGTTAGTATTGTGCAAACTGAACCAGTTTATATGTCTATGATGTTGGCTATTTTTTTTTACGCTGTTAATCATCAATCCTTTTCAATTAGGGCACAGACAATACAAGTTTTTTTTCTTGGAAATTGAGGTAAATGGTCTGCAGCTGTGGGCTACATCTTTAACATTTTCTTGTCCCCTCTTAAAACAAGTTACCCATTTGTAAACTACTGATATCTTTGGGGCATTGTCCCCATAAACTTTTCATAAAGTATCAATCAATGATTTCACCATCTTCTATCCAACCTTCACCATAAAATGATGTTTGTCCAATTATAGCCGAATTTATGGTGCTCTGATAAGAGTTCTATTCAAACTGATGTCTCATCTTTCTTTGTGACTCAAACTGCTCAGACATGTTATTAAAAGTTAGTGTGAGTTTGTTTGTAAAAGAAATTTTGAAACTCGTACCTAGTCTTTATAATGTGCATCTCCCATGAGCTTTCTGAAGCCCCTCCTGTTTGCATACAAGAGAAGCCCGGCATAGCAACTTGATGTGTGAGTTCTAAAAAGTTATAATCTTTTTATAAATGTAAAAATTTAGAAGGTGCTGGTCTCTGTTTGAACAGATGGCTCTTGGTTGGTGTCTTCTGGGCCAAGGTAGAGGGAAACTTCATACTCAATTTTTAGGCTTCCTGAAATGTAAAATGTACTAATGATAAGAGCTGTATATTCTTTCTTGTTGCACTTAAGGCTGTTAATTTTGTCACAAAGCTCTCTCAGATAAGACATGTGACTGGACAAGCGAAATCCATATTTTCATGTTAATATAGTTAAAATATGCCCATTAACTCAGGTAGTTTAAAAATATTGCTTCTATCATCCCATGAGCTCAATTAGCTGCTTTTACTTTACACTTTTGCACAAGACCTTTCTGGATCAAGTGCACTAACAAGCCCCAGGTTCAAACATAACACAAATGCATGCCCATCAACATAGCTCAATTATATCTTTCTTAATCATTGCTATCATCGTTATCCTTCAAGTGGTGCATGTTACAAATACATTATTGCCTTAAAAAGACGCTCATCTTCATGAACAAGATAGACATATACTTTCATACACATATTTTAAACACTGAAAAACCAAGTTAATTTATATCAATAGTTGTAAAAATTCAATGTTTCCATTTCTTCCCTTCTTAATCTACAGGATAAGGTACTAGAATTCTAACAAATGCATGTTATACTGTGAAAAAGAATTAATCTGTAAAATACATAGAGTGCAGCATGTCTCAATTTTCATGGTGTAGGCCATTTTCTTTGGTAAAAAACTAAAACTCTTTGACAAGCTAACTCTGATGGTATTTTTGCAATACCATATTTATGTTAATTAATCTAAAAAAAATCTACAAGGTCTTTTGTGCATTGAGTAAAAAATTTATAACCATTTGTATTATTTTTACTGTTCAGTTTGTTAAAATTATGTATCTAATAAATAAAATTTTGGAAACCAATTTTTTCCTTTGCTTTTTTAAAATTGACATATAATAATTATACATATTTATGGTGTACACAGTGATGTTTTGATACATATAATAAAATGTATCAAGGTAATTAGCATATCTCTCATCTTGAACATTTATTATCTCCTTGTGTTGAGAACATTCAATATTCTTCTTCTGGCTATTTAGAACATATTATTGTTAACTACAGTCATCCTACAGTAGTGCAGAATCCTGGAACATATTCCTCCTACATGGCAGTAGTTTTGCATCCTTTCACAAACCTTGCCTTCCCCTTTACCTTTTCCAGCCTCTAGCACATGTATCCTCTGCTCTACTTTTTAATTTTATGAGATCTACTTTTAAAGCCACAACCTAAGAGTAATAACGAGTGGAGTTGAACTTTCAGTTCTTTATTTCTTTTTTTTTTTTTTCCCCCAGTTTTTGGCCGGGGTCGGGTTTGAACCTACCACCTCCGGTATGTGGTAGATGGAACGTCTTCTAGTTCCACCCGTGTCACAGTGAATGGCAAGATTTCATTCTTTTTGTGGCTAACTAGTATTCCATTGTGGATATACACCACTATGTCCTTTATCCATTCCTCTGTTGTTGGACACCTGGGTTGATTTCATATCTTGGCTATCGCCGTGATTGGTGCTGCAGGGAACATGGGCGTTCAGGTGTGTCTTCAATACACAGATTTCCTTTCCTTTCCTTTGCATAAATGCCCAGTGGTGGGATTGCTGGATTATGTAGTAGTTCTATTTGTAGTTTTTTGAGGAACCTTCATGCAGTTCTCCATAGTGGCTGTGCTAGTTTACATCCCCCTACAACAGTATTTAAGAATTCTCTTTTCTCTGCATCCTCAGCAGCATTTGTTATAGTCTGTTTATTTGCTTGTTTGTTTATAATAGTCATCTTAACTGGAGTCAGATAATATCCCATCGTGGTTTTGATTTGTATTTCCCTAATAATTAGTGATGTTCAGAATTTTTTAAAATTTATTTCTTGCCCATTTTAAGAAATATCTGTTCAGATCATTTGCCCACTGGCTTTTTGCTTTTTTGCAGTTAAGATGTTTGAGTTCCTTGTATATCCTGGATATCAATCCCCTGTTGGATGATTGGTTGCAAATATTTCCTTTCATTCTGTAAGCTGCCTTTTCATTCTGTTGATTGTTTCCTTTCCTGTGCAAAAACTTGTTGGCTTGACACAATTTATTTGTTTATTTTTGCAGTTGTTGTCTGTGCTTTTGAGATTTTGTTGGTAAGGTTTTTTTTCCCAGACCAATGTCCTGAAGCCTTTCCTTATGTTTTCTTCTAGTAGGTTGAAGTTTTCAGGTCCCATACTTAGGTCTTTGATTTTTGTATAGATGGGAAGAGGGAGTTTTGTTTCCTTTTTAGCATATGGATGTTCAGTATTCCCAGCACGATTTATTAACGATACTGTCTTTTCCACAATGAGTGAGAGGTAGGGATTCCATTTTGGTTCTTCAGCATACAAATATCAGCTTTCCTAGTCCCATGTATGGAAGAAACTGTCCTTTCCTCAAAGAGTGCTCTTGGTGCCCTTGTCAAAAATCAGTTGACTATAGATACTTGAATTAACTTCTGGGATCTCTATTCTGTTCCACTGGGCTATGTGTCTGGCTTTATAGCAGCACCAGGCTGTTTTGGTTACTAAAGCCGTGTATGTATTTTGAAGTCTGCTAGTATGATTCCTCTAGCTTTGTTCTTTTTGCACAGCATTGCTTTCTTTCTTTGGGCTCTGTTTTGGTCCCACCCATGGAAATTTTAAGATTTCTTTTTCTATTTTTTTTTTGAAGAACGTCATTGGTATTTTGATAGGAATTGAACTAAATCCGTGTATTGTGTTGGGTCAGATGGTCATCTTAACAATATTAATTTTTCTGATCCGTGAACATGGCGTGTCTTTCCATTGGTATTCTCATCACTTTCTTTTGTTAGTTTTTTGTAATTTTTTTATAGAGGTCTTTCACATCCTTGATTAAATCTATTCCTGGTATGTTATTGTAAATGGGATTGCTTTATTGATTTCTATCTCTGTAGATCATGTATAGAAACACAACTGATTTTTGTATGTTGATTTTGTACCCTGTGACTTCACTACATTTATTTAGCAATTCCAGCAGTCTCTAGTTATACTCTTTAGGTTTTTCTAAATATAAGATCATGTAATCTACAAACAGAGACAACTTGACTCTCTCCTTTCCAATTTAGATGCCCTTTACTTCTTTCTCTTGCCTAATTTCTCTGGGTAGGACTTCCAGTACTATGCTGAGTAAGAGTAGTGTGAGTGAGTATCTTTGTCTTATTCTAATTTTATTCTTATTTTTAAAGAAAAAACTTTTAGCTTTTCCCCATTCAGTATGATGTTAGCTGTAGACTTGTCAGCTTTTAGAATTGCCCTTTACTGTGTTGAGCTACTTCCCTTTTATACTTAATTTCTTGAGAATTTTTCTCATGAAGGGATGTTGAATTTTATCAAATGCTTTCTCTGCATCTGTTGATGTCTTACTTGTTTTTGTCTTTCATTTTGTTAATGTGAGGTGCCATCTTAGGCCACAAATCTAACCCAGCAAATTTAAAGGCAAAGAAATTATTCCATGCATCTTCTCGGACAGTCATGGAATAAAAGTTGAACTCAGCAACAACAGGAATCTGTAGACTCGTACAAAAACATGGAAGCTAAATAACCTTATGCTGAATATTTTTAAAAAACAAAACAAATTCCCTTAGATAGTTCTGCTATCAGTGCACTTTTCCATTTGGAACTGCATACCTTTGAGCAAATAGTCCATGGGGTATTACTGATGGTCACAAAAAAGGAAAATTAACTCAATAGCCACAACCATGAGAATGTATCAACACATTTTCATCTATTCATACAATGTAACTCTGTATAATGGCAAACATGAGGAACTAGAGCTGCATGCAATAGGAATTATTCACAAAAATATTTTTTAAGCTAACAAAAGAAGTTTCAGACATATATACATGTGGAAACTATTTATATGTCATTTAAGAACATACGAAACAATACCAAATTTTGAGTTTATTGTTTTGGATACAACCATATGGAAAGAAAAGTAAAAACACACGCATGAAGTGAGACCCACTTTTCACTTCATTATCTGAAGTGAATTCCGATACTGGCTGCTCCAGAAGGGAGGAGGAAGAACGAGACCTGAGGAGGGCACTGAAAGGACTCAGATGATTATTTTCACATTTGATTACTCACCCCCTGTTGGACGCCTGGGTTTACCTTTTATTATTCTCTGTGCTTTTATATACACCTGAAATATTTTGTAATAAAAAATATTTGCCACTATTGAAGATGGTTTCTTTTAAAATCCCTCTGAGGAAATTACACCAATGACAAATTTGTAGACTTATATCCATGGCAAAAACATTTGGAGATGCTCTATTAATTTTAGAAAGCTGGGCTGGAACAACGGCAGATGTCTGAAATTGTGTACGGTGTTTTCCTACCCACGGAGGAGACACCCTTAGGGTGCTGGACATAAAAAGCTGAATAGCTAGACAAGCTAGAGAGACCCAGGCTCCAGGATCTACAGGCGGGCAGAAATGTGGGGATGGAGTGGGCGCATTCTCATCTTTGGACTTGAAGCATCTTTCTGTAGGCCTCCAACAACTGCAGTACCAAAATATCTTTCATAGGCATGAGACAATCAGACAAGATGCACTAGGAGAGATAAAACAATCCATTCTCATTAAATCATGCCAAGGCTGATTTCAGATTAGACTTTTCCTGGAGACCCAAATAAAAATTGGATAAAAAATCTACATGTCTAAGCCAAGATAATAAAGTGTATCTATGTTTAACTTGGAGAAATATTTCTTTTTAATTTTTTAATAGGTCACTTCTATTTAAGAAAGCAAACTCTGTGATACTAATAATATGTGTCTTAGAATTCAAGATGGCAATATTTAATGAAACAAAACATTACTAGCTTACTAAAAATAGTCCAAGTTTAGAGGCTTATAACCAAATTCTCCATCTAATCATGAAGTGAAAAATAAAAAAAAAAATGTGGATTTAAAGTTTATTGAAGGAGCTAAGTTAGTCCCTTATAAATAAAAGTTGAGAAGCAACTAAAAAAAGCTGCAGTGTGTGTGTGGTAGAGAAGTATCTACTTGTGCTGACAAGTATCTAACTGTATTCTCGATTTGTCCAATTCATTATCACTTTCCATAGCTTCCCTTTCCTCCCTTGCTCACTTGTAAAATGACAGCAAGATTATTTTGAAGATCTAATAAAAAAAAAAGTAGCATCCTTACTACATGCCAGTACTTAAGTTTTTAATGCCACTTTCCCCTAAATATCTAAAAGATCCCCAAATAAGAAATTCCAAAGATCCCAATAAGAAGTCATTGACATTTTCCAAGTTGCTGACCTCAACTCCAAATAGAATAAAAATCACAGAAGGCTTACATTGTCTTTTTTCTAATCCTTTCATTTAAAAAAAAAAATGGGAACATTACAGTTTGAGCCACATTTGCAAGTGTGCCCCTCACCTGGACAGTGTGCACTGTCGCTGTTAGGTGAGAATTCGGCTCTATCCTTCCACCCCTCCCACCCACTTGCTTTCTGTAGAGTTTCGTAACCAAATGTGCACATGGGTGTGGACCTATTAGTTTGAGTTTAACAGTGAGGACCTGTGGTGCTTCTTTTTCCATTCTTGTGAAACTTAGAAGACTCACTTTGGGTAGATAAAATATGGAAAAGAAATTTCTTTTTAGAAAAAACTTTTTTTCTTTTTTTTTTTTTGGTCAGGGCTGGGTTTGAACCTGTCACCTTCAGCATATGGGGCCAGCTAGAAAAAAATTTTTATGGAAAACAATAGCACATGAATGTCTTCCTTTTCTCTCTTTTTCAAAAAATAAAATTTTGAAGGCATTTGGTGGCCCAGGGTTAACAAAGGTCGAGCTTATATGATAAAATATATGATCTTTAAAAAAAAAAACAAAAAAAAAACTACGAGTCTCAAGTTTGTACAAAACAGCATCTTGAGCATTAGATGTCAGGGGTTAGGAAGAGGTTAATGGGTATTTAGTGTATTTAGTCTCTACACAGACAGAGAACAGGCCCTTAGGCATCTCTACCATATAAAGAAGATATATATATGAAAGGGGAAACACCAGTTTCAATTTCATACGTGTCCGGGGCCACCACGTACAGTTGTACAATTGGGGCACAGCACAATTCTGGGTGGCACCTTCAGCAAGACCAGCATGGGAAGGGACAGAAGGATAGAGCTAGTCACTTACATTGGGTTCCAGACACTGGGCTATTGCAGGGATGCAAATGTGAGGACACAATCTCCCTTTGATAAAAGCACCCTGCTCCGTGGAGAAGACCCAAACTTAGGCGGATAGTTACAGAAGAGGATGAGAGTGCAGACAGAGGTAGGCACAGCAGAGAACCTGACACGGCTAAGGTTTATGGAGAGTCGGAGCTGAGCTGCGAGCATGAGCAGCAGGAAACAGAAAATGTAGGAGCTCTCCATGCAGATGAGCCGAGACAACTGAGGTGCAGAGGCAAGAAATAGCCTGTTATCCACGGAGCTGCTAGCAGTTTAGGGGCACAGGACCTTACAGAGTCCTGGGCAGTAATTACCTGACTGATGGAAAAGCCAAATTCTATTCATGTCATGAGACTGCCGTGCAGCCACAGCTTTGGAACAGCCAAATCAATAAAGTTTTATTGTCCACATGCTCCCTCTCCAGCCCTTAGTTTAACCTGGAGCTGGATGTTCTGTTTGGGACCATTTTTATCTTCTAGTGTGCATTCCAAGAGACACATCTGAGTACTTTCAGTTTACTGGTTTACCTGTATTTCCTTACATCATGTACCACTGACAGCTGTCAGCCATGTCTCTATCCCAATGAATTAGACCCAGGCCTTCCTTATGATTTTTTAAAACATGCCATCAGCCTATAACTTATTTTCTTTTATCTAAAATAATGTTGTATTTCTCTAACTGTAGAAATTATGACATCATACCGAAGTGATTCCGTAATAATTTATTTAACCAGTTTGCTGTTGCTAGACATTTTGGTTACTTCAATATTTACTACCATGAACCCTCATATGAATCTGTGCGATTTTAAACCTATGTGATTTAACATCCATAATTTTTCTTCTAAGAACAAATTTATAGATGTATAATGGTTGAGCTAGAGAGATCATATTAAAATAAAATGTCTTGAACATACTGCCACGTTGCTGTCTATAAAGTTTTTACAATTCACCCTCCCACCACCCTGGGAAGAAAGGGCCTGTCTGCCCACTCTGCTGGTTACTTTCAATCCACACTGCTGGGCTGAATCTACAAAGCGGCTTCATGTCTTCCTTGGGCGGATACAGTCAGCATTCAAATACTTGTGAGATGGTTAGTGGATAGACAGATAGTCTTATCCTTATCAGAAGAAATAACACTGGACAGTTGAGCACTTGTAGAAATTCTAGAGCATCAAGATATCAGAGGAAAAAATCCTTCTACTGCTTTTTATCCTAGATTAATGGGCACTGCAGGAAAACAGCAGGCGTAATTTATTTGGCCCACATTTTTTAATCAGGGGATTAAAGTCTGGATTTATAGCATCTCTAGAAATATTGGAACATCTGGAAATGCCATGCATGCAAGGTGCTACCAACTAGATCTAAGAGGCGTTGTCCCTTTAGACAGGGCAGGAATCTCCAGGCGGTGACATATTCCACCCAGGTGTCTTTACTCCTTTATGTGACCTGCCTCACCACTGCTGGCATTTGAGTTTGCAAGCTCAAAGAGCCTAAGTAGTGCTTCTCCATTGGAATAAGGGTAAAATTCTAATGGAACAAAATTATAACACAAATTTAGATACACTACAGATCAGACCATGACCTCTGAAATACAGCAACAGCAGGCTTGGCTTCTAAGTCAGCAGGATAGTTTACCATACTCTGTTTACATAAATCTGTACATAATTTGTGTGTGATAAATAATTGCAAATAATACAAATAATAGAATTGCTAATCTATTATTAGAAATATGTACAACCATAGATTTCAAACATGATATGCAAGGATTTCATTCATACATAGTCTCCAATTTAATTCAACCTCAAACTGCAGTGGGCTTACTCGGAAAAATAATAGCCAATTAAACATTTTAAATATCTGGCCTGTGATCAGAGGACAGAATTATATTCATTTCATTAAGTTCAAAAGTGTAATTAGACATTTATCTGTGCACGGTGTCAGGATTCTGCAGGCTGTTAGTTAGGCAGGACCACATAGGGATTAGACATGTGAAATAGGAGTTCTGAAGCCTTTTCAATTGCAACATAAATACAGCCATGCGGAATAAAACAGTCAAGGCCCTCGGGAGAAAACAGAACAAATGATAAGGGGACACAGCACATACCTGTGTCAGAGAAAACGGGTCTAAGGCTTTAGTTTAATAAATCTTAGTTAAATACAACAAGAGTATTTATGCTAAGGTTTGAGAGTACTAGCGAGTTCTTTTAAAGCACAAAGCTTGGGACTCAAGATGTCCAATATAATGTGATTTACATGACACTTTAAATAAGGCAGGTAAGAACGAGACTGTTTTCAAGGTTTGTTTTATTTCAATGACTTTTTAGGTAAAAATAAATCCTTTCTTCACTAAAGTATCTCTTGCCTTATGAATATGCAAGCCTAGTAGCAATAGATTAGGTGAATAAAGGATTTAAAAGCGTGCCTGTTGTGGTTAAAACACCGCTGTGTCTGCCGTATCGGTTTTGTAGATCTTGAAATTTATTTTAGTTTTTTTTTTTTTTTACTTTTGAGTGGTTTATCAAGGAGAATTTTAAGCTATGGTCAACTAGACAGGGCAGCATAGAAGCCTCCATATACCCTCCGTCTGACCTCAATGACCATCCAGCCTTGGTCAGCGCTGCTGAGTCCCCACTCCCAACCTCCTTCACCCCTCTGGATGCCTTGGCAGCAAATCCCAGACATTATAACATCTCGCCCACACATGTTGCCATATCTATCTCTAAAACATAAGGATTATTTTTTTCTTAAACATAATTACACTCCCATTATCTCATGTAGAAAAAAAAAACAATTGCTCAGTATGGCCAAATAGCCCATTATGGTTCAAAATTGCAATTGTCTCATCAATGTTATGATTTTTCTAGATTTTTTTTTCCATCAGGTTTCAAGTAAGGGCCTTACATTGTAATTGTTACTTTTCTTTGATGTTGCATCATTCGATAGATTCCTCCTCATTCATTCTATTTTTTTTTTTTTGGCTTGGAATGTATTTCTTACAGCAAATTGTTTCAATGTTTTAAAACTGTAGGAAATAAAATTCAAAGTTTTTATCTTTCAAAAAGTTAGCATCTGATTAAAATGGGGAGAAAGGAATCAATATATGATCGTGTATGTGTGTAAACGTGTGTGTGTGTGTGTCCTTTTCAGGAACTTTTAGCAGCAATGTGGTCACTCATTTATTCATGGGTGCATCCATTTATTTTTCCATCCATCCTTTCATCCACCCATATACCCACCTGCTAACGCTCTGTCCATGCTACACATCAGCTTTCCTTAAACCGGCAGGGCCTACGGTGTAACATAAGAGGTTGGTTCCTGCCCTCCAGTTGCTTGCTCCTTTAGAACTACGAATACAATGTGACCAATATTGCAATTATTCCTGCAGCCTAGTCGCACAAGAAAGAAAGAATTGCCTCCTTGTGTTCCATTTCTGAATCTGTGCTTGACTACTGAATCCCCAATAATCTGGTAGACATGGGTGCTCTGTGGCCTGGGGATTACTTCCAGCCCCTACCCAGCATTTCCTGATGCAGGAGCATCGGCATGCCCTTATTACAGCCTCCGGCCCCCCAAGGCCCTTATCCCATGTCAGCGCGCACCTGAGTACCTCATCACCTTCATCAGCTCAGTCCCACGTTCCTCAAGCATCCACTGAAATCCAGGTCCGGGTGCGCCCTGCAGAGACATCCAGCTGCCACACGAGGCGGGCAAGAGCCAGCATGTGCCTGGATGGCACATTTGTGGCCTATCCATACTCTTGGCAGATATTCTGTCACTCCCTTGGAACAAAAGATTGATTTCTTTTTTTTTTTTTTTTTGAGACGGAGCCTCAAGCTATCCCCCTGGGTAGAGTGCCATGGCATCACAGCTCATAGCAACCTCCAACTCCTGGGCTCAAGCAAGTCTCCTGCCTCCGCCTCCCAAGTAGCTGGGACCA
>CAUYQV010132578.1:0-11221 GCA_963574575.1 Galagoides demidoff
GGAGGAGAAGCAGAGATCCACAAAGGACAAGTGGCTCAGGAAAAAGTACATGGGGGTGTGGAGCCGGGCGTTGACCTGGACCAGTACAATCATGCCCAGGTTTCCTGCCACCGTGACCATGTAAACTGCCAGAAAGAGCACGAAGAAGAAAACCTGTAATTCCAAGCGATCAGTCAGTCCCAGGAGAATGAACTCAGTCACTGAGGTGAAGTTTCTTCTCATAATTTCCTTCAATGGGAGAAGGGAACCTTATGTTGGATTAGATTATAATGGAAAAAAATTATTATTATCATCAGAGCGATGACTTTGCTGCTAAATCCCACTCCTCAACAGTTTTCCTTACTAAATCAAATATGATCTTCGTGTTTGCTGAACGTATCAGTTAAAAACTATAAAACAGTGATATTCAAAGGAGTTCTCTGCCTTGTGTGACACAATTCTTTACTTTTCTTGTTTTATTTCCCTCCTCTTTCTTTCCATGCACTTCTAATTCAGCTTTCATTTCTTTTTTTCTTCCCTACTTTCTCCTCCTCCCATTCTTCTGCTCCTGCATTTTATTTGAGAAAGGTATTTTATAGATGTTCTCGCCCAAAATATAATCTTTAGGATTGAGCAATCCCTTTGCTCTAATTATAGTAAGAGCAGAGAATGAGTTTAGGGAACAATAAATGCAAGGTATCAAAAGAATATTCTAGAATTAATTTGTTATTTTTTAATAGTTTTCACCAAACCAATTTTTCTACCTTCCAAACACAAGGGTAGAGATTTTCCAGGTGATGTATAGAAATGTTTATTTCTTTTTGTTTTAAAAAATGTGTACATATTTTTGCTTTAAATATCACTCAGTTTTTTAAATTCTCTAGCCATTAACACCTCATTAGAATTATTTTTGAGGAAATTTCTTATTGCCTGGAGATGAGGCTGATAAAAATTTACTCTTCTTTTCCAACTTCTGGTTTCCATTAAGGGACCAGATCCTTGATTCAGGTGGATTAGGCATGGGTCAGATGCTACCTCACTGTTAAGTGAGTTAATGATTCAAAGCGGATAATATATTTTCCTTCATAAAATTGGATACAGTGAGGTTTAAATACCAGACCAATGCTGCAAAGGGACAGGGGCCTTAAGTATTTTAACCTACTCAGGCTCCAGACCTCCCTAGCTTGGTTAGCTCTAAGCCTGGCCTTCTAGTTCCACACTGATGTCGAAAACCTCCATATCCTTTCAGAATGCTCTTTGTTGTACAGGATGGCCAGATTGTTTTCTGTTGCTTGCAACAAAGAAAAAACTGGTAACACTAGTATTTACTAAAATATGCATTTCTGTTTTTTTATATGGAGTTCATTTATATTCACAAGAACATCTCGTAGAAAGCGATTCAGTGCATGTGAAATACTTGAAACAAAAGATTAATTTGTGATTTATACAACACCAAGTAAAATCTGGTCTACCTCTATTTACTTATCATAGTGGTACACCATCGTTCATTTTTGTACATCAAACTCCCTTCATTTTTCTCTTGTGTTTCCTTGTTTACTGTTCTTTTTGAGAAAAAAATTTATAAAAAGTGAAATTCACATATTTTAAGTGCACAAGCTTCTGTACCTGATAATTACACACACCTATGTAACCTATAAAGGGACTTTCTTAATTTTTAGGATGAAATCAAGCAAATGGGTTAATACCTCAATAAAACTACAATAGTATTAGCACAAAATCAATTCCTATAATCTGCCATTAGATATTTCTAAGATACTGTTCTACTCACTGGATATATTCCTAATTCTGAGTTTCAGTTTTATCACTAATTTATTTATTTAACAAACACATTATGTCTCATAAGCCAAGTTCTACTCTATGTGTTTTATAAATATTAACTAATTTGACCCTTAATTCTACCTGTAGTAGATATGGATAATGACACTTTTCTTTCAAGTTTAATGCTTAAAGGAATTTTTTGTGGACAGTAACGTGTACTGGTGAAAAAATATGTGCTTTGGAGTCAATAGTTAAGTTCACACTCTGGCATTAGGGCTTATGATCTCAGTAATCTGGGGCATGTTTTTTAATATTTCGGGACTATAAGTTTTTCTAATGGTAAATGGAATTAATAAATTCACAGACTATTTTGAGAATTACACAAAATAGAGCATACAATATGCATAGCACAGTGTCTAGTACATGACAAACCTCAATAAATGTTAGCTAAGAGAAAGAGCCCAGAGCATTCTGGTCAATATATTTCATCCCCTTGTCTTCCATCATTACTCACTTTTAGAAGAAAAATTTCTTAAATGCAAATGTCCACACTTTTCATATAGCTGTTTAATCTTCACAGTCATAAATCTTACTCTGATAACACATATGATTGTAGAAACAAAGGGAGCTTTCAGGATCGTAAGCACATGCAGAAAAAAGAAACCCACCTACCTATGGGGAACAACTGTCCTTACAAAAAAAAAAAAACATTAATAGTTTTTCTGGTGAATAATACATGAGGAATTTATAATATTTGTATGTTGATGTCATTTCCCTAAGAGCTTTCACAAATGTGCCAAGATGAAGCAATTACTTTGTTATCTTTGTTTTTCACTGAATGATTTCTCTGGAGAAATAACAAGAGGTAAGATTAAGATTTAACAGGGAAGCCAACCATGCTCTAGTGCTTCTCTGCCTTAAATTTAGTCCCAAAATCATTTTTCTTACTTTGAGAAGTTAATACGAGATTGTTGATATCTTCCCTGTGTTCTCACATTGCCTTACATTTACCATGTTACTTTCAGTTCAATCCACCTTTCTGACACAGTTTCTTCTACATCATTGCCCCTACTCTGTGTCAAAATTCTGTTAGCATCGCCTTTTTCACTTTGTGTTATAGCCTGAATTTTATCTCTGTGGGTTAAGGCTAGAATGATTAAAATGAAATAAAAATGGTCAAGCATTTTTTTAAGGAATACAAAAAGGCAAGTGCCTAGTTCTTTAACCTGTAAAGCTAAAGAAAACAATAAAGAGTAGAAGGCTTCCCCTGTTTGAAACGGTTCAATAAGTCAGATTACAAAATAGTAGTTTGAGCCTGTTGGGATAGATCAGTAGTTTGATTATAAGGAAGTTGACATTTACCCCCCAGGTCAATGTATGATCCTTGTTTAAGTTTAATTTTAACATAGTCTTCTTATCTATTTCCCCATACTTTGTTTCTCTAGGCTTTTATGTTGATACAAGACCACCCATATACCACGAATGTGGTCAAATTCTTCTACCCACAAATTATCTTGATGACTTCAGTATTATTTGAAATGTTAACATTGTTAAGAACACAATAAAAAACCCATGATGTTTTAGGTCTGGGCAGTACTTCCCTACAATCCTTTGCACTAGTGAAGCTGTTCACCTCTCCAAGCCTTGTTGGTTATTGCATTGTTAATAACTGCATGTGTCAAGTCCTCTTTACTGTGTCATCCTCCTCCTCACTGACCAGCCACTTCAGATTGCAAAGGGGGGTTGCATCATGTCCCCATCTCCAAAATGTTATATTTTAAAGTTTTAATCCTAAGCACCACAGAGTATGATCTTTTTTAATGACAGAGTTTTTTTGAAAAGGAAAATAAGGTAAATGAGCTGATGTGAGTGGATGCTAATTCAATATGACCTGTGTCCTTATAAAATGAAGAGGTCGGGACACTGAGGAAACATCATGTGCAGATACATGGAAAAGATGTTCATAGCCAAGGAGAGAGGCCTCAGGATAAAACCAACCTTTCCCACATCTTGATCTTGAATTTATAGCCTCTAGAACTGGAAGGACATAAATGATCATGTGTAAGACACCAGCCTATGGTAATTAATTCTGGCAGCTTTAGCAAAGCAACATACTCTGTGTACTGATGGATAAACAGAATGCTTTGATATTGGCATTGGCAAATTTTGCTTGCCCGAAGACTAGTACTATTTTTATAATTTTAAATATCCTTTATATTGAAGTGTGATATGTGCATAGAGAATGTGCACAAAACGTAAGCACACAACTTCATGTGGTTTCAGAAAGTGACCGTACTTGTTTGATCAGCCTCTAAATCATGAAGTAGAACATTACCATTTCTCCACCTGTCTTTTCTTTGTCCTACTCACTACTCTTCAAATTAACTATATTCTTAACTTTAACACTTTTATCATTATACCTAATTGTGTTTTTTTAATTTTGTATGATATTTATCTTATACTACATGTTCAATTATATCTAGTCTTTAGGTAAACACCATGCTGATGCTAAACTTTACGCTGATTTTTCATTAATGATTTTGAATGTGGCAAATATAGAGATAGTTCCTTCATTTCCATTGCTGTATAGTGAGTACACTGGAATTATTACATACATTCTATTTTTGATATAGATATGGAAAATGCTTCCAGATGTGGCTATTACTAATATAATTTTATGCATACCTCTCTATGACCACATCTATGTATTTCTTCCTGTTAGAATTCTGGCTAGTAGTCATGGGTTATGGAATATGAGCTTACATTTATTCTGTCCAATAGTTTTCAAGCAGTTATATAAATTTATACTCCCACTAGAACTAGATAAGAGTTGCAGTTTTTCTACCAAGACACCAGTGTTTACTATCTTCAGGATTTTTCTTTTCTTATTTTACTAATTTTAATTTTCTATTTTCTTTCTTTTCTTTTTTTTTTCTTTTTTGTTTCTCGTTTTGTTTGTTTTCTCCAAATGTTAATATCCTACTCGTCAGTTGTAAGCATTTCAGACACCATTATTGGAAAGTGGAAGATATTTCAGGACACAAAAGATTTTATTGTTCTCTTTAATTTCACCTTACACATGAGAAATCATCAATGTTACAGATGAAATGATACAGAATATCAGGTAGACAAAAAGTGTTATAACTAACAATTTAACAAATTAAGACTTGTCTCAGTGGGTGGGATTTATTATTTTTATTTTTAATTATGATGGGTGCAAAATAGTTGTACATCTTTATAGGATATATATGATTTCTGATATCAGCCTATAATGTGAATTAATCTTATCAGGACAATTCTAGCATCCAGAAGCTCAGGAATTTAGTG
Organism: Galagoides demidoff; assembly: GCA_963574575.1. Classification (NCBI taxonomy): domain Eukaryota; kingdom Metazoa; phylum Chordata; class Mammalia; order Primates; family Galagidae; genus Galagoides; species Galagoides demidoff. The sequence continues at coordinate 5,086 of CAUYQV010132578.1, forward strand.
TGCGTGTGTGTGTGTGTGTGTGTGTGTGTGTGTGTGTGTGTGTGTGTATTAGGAACCTTCCAATTATTCTATTCTAATTATTTTAAAGTATACACTAACTTCTTATCAATTATCATCACTTCGTTGTGCTATCAAATGTTATTCATTCTATCTAATTATTTAGCTATATTTTTACACCTACTACCATCCCTATTGTATCCCTTCTCCCTGCTATCCTTCTCAGACTCTGGTAACCATCATTCTGCTCCATGAGATCAACTATTTTTAATGTAGCTCCCAATATGAGTAAGAACAAGTAAGATACAACTTTCTGTGCTGAGCTTATTTCACTTAACATTAAGCATTCTAGTTCCATTCATGTTGTAAATAGCAGGATCTTATTCTTTTTTTTTTTTTTTTTTTTGGCTATATGTTTGTCCATTGTGTAAATGTCACACAATGTCTTTATCCATTGCTCTGTTGATGGACACTTGGGTTGATTCTAAGTCTTCACTATTGTGAATAGCGTTTCAATAAACATGAGAATGCAGATATCTTTTTCATATACTGAATTCCCTTCCTTTGAATTGCTGGGTCATATGGTAGACCTATTTTTAGTGTTTTTGAGGAAACTCAATAATGTTTTCCATAATAGCTGTATTAATTTATATTCACAAGTAAATTGTACACAAACAGTGTACAAAATTTTCTCCTTTCACCAGCATTTGTTATTGCCTGTCTTTCTGAAAAAAAAAAATCCATTTTCCCTGGGTGAGATAGTAGCTCATTATAGTTTCATTTGCATTTCTCCAATTATTAATGATGTTGAACCTTTTTTTCATGTATCTATTCGGCATTCGTATTTCTTCTTTTCAGAAAAAAAAAATCAAGGAAAAATTCTGGAGCTGAAGAATTCATGATTCACCAAGATGCAGCTCACATCCATGGGATTAACACAGAGATGCTGAAAAAAGTGCTTGTCCAGCTGGGGGCCAGCTTCAAGAACATGCTAGGGTTGAAGGAGGTGGCACCGGGCTAGGTTCCATGACTTTCTGCACACTGCTGTGGATATTTCCCCTAAGAGCCCAGCATGAGAACTTAAGGGGAAAAAAAAATTGAGTGAAGAACTGGAGAGGCAAGAAATTAACCCTAAAGTGTCCTTTATGAGGCAGACTATTAGAAACTTCCTAGATACTGTCAGATGTGAATATGCAATAACTAATAATCAAGAAAAACTGCAATTTGAGTATGGGTTAGTCATGAAATAGTTTCTTTCTGACATGGAGAAGATGTCACATGAAGGTAGAACAAAAATGCTTTGATAAATATCAATACATTCAAGCAGTCTAAGATGCTGTATCACAGAAAGACCAATGTCAGATAGATGACAATGTGAATTTTCATTGTATTCTGTTTAGAACAAAGATGGCTACCTCTCTGAATTTGTTTGGATGACAGACTTTTCATGTGAACTGCAGTGCCACTTCAGAAGACTCACTACTATAAGACCATTCAGCTTAGGCTAGCAAGGTCTGTAGAAAATTAACTCAGTATGAGCAAGAAGTAATTTGCTTTTCTGCAGTGACCCTCTGCAAGGCAGTATGATGCTTATAGGGACTATTACCTATTTCCCCTTTTCTCTTCAAGGTTAATGTCTATACCTACCCACGCAGTCTAAAATGTTTCAGTGCTTGAGAAACACAAATGTTCTTTGCTTTGGCAGCCACACTCTTTCTCTCAACCACACCCAGGGCAGGAGCAGAGCGCTGCTGTCCAACAGCAGAGTTTTGTGTAAGCTTCAAATAGCAAAGCATTTTCCCCTATTGTATATCTTAATATCTAGTGCTTTCAATGGCTACTTTGGTTTGTGTCTCCAAGGTAAGACCTTGGATGTGATTTTGTTTGATCTTAAAAGAAATAAAAACTTTTCTACTGGTAAGAGATCGGCCTAACAAAAATATCAACTTTGAATTTAGCTAATATTTCAATAGTACTGTCAAACCATACAAGGATTTTTAACACTTTTCTATAAAAATATTATGGATGTGAGACTTTTGTCAAATATGGGTAATTTTCCCCCAGTCTGTATCTTGTTCTTTTAATCTTCTTATGTTATATTTTGATAAAAAACTGTTTTTAATATGGAGATAGTCCTATTGGTAATAGTGTCTGTATCTTGTTTAAGAAATATTTATAATCTCAGGTTGTAAGCATATTCTCTTACACTTTATTAAAGATACTTTATTGCTTTATCTTTAACATTATGTATTTGTATCCACCTAGAATTGACAATTGTGTATAGTGGGACAAAGGACTGACTAAATGATTTATTTCACATAGATATTACACTCAGACAATAGCATTTGCTGAGAAATACTCCTTTCCCAGTACATTTCAATGTTCACTTTTTTTTTTTTTAGTGTTCACTTTGTCAAAAACCTAGTGATCATCTAATAATGTGTTTGTGTCTGCCTGAAGAATAATATTCAGATTTTTTCTTTGCTTTTATTATGGTGTCTTTAGTGATATGGTCTTAGTTCTTAATTATCAGGAAATAGTTATCTTTGGCTATTATTTTTTACAGAAATCTTTAGTAAAAGGTGAAAGATTGATACGACCTGAAGAAAAGCTCGTGTGTTTGGCTTTTATTTTTGAAGGTCTTCCTAGAGACACATACATAACCCACACAACCCAGGATTTTAGACAAGCAGTTGTTTTCTTTGAGCAATTTGAAAGATGATGTTGTTTTATCTTTCTAGTATTCTGTTATTTCTAGTAAGAAATCAATGATAGTCTTACCATTGCTCTTTTGAATGTAATGTGTTTATTTTTCCCCTCTGGGTCCTTTGCGATTTTGCTACTGTTTTGTCTCTGAGAAACTGGACTCTAGAGAAGTAGTTTTTGTGTTCATCCTCTTTGGGATTTTTAGAGCTTCTTCAATCTCTGTGAGTGGATACCTTTCAGTAGTTTTAGAAATTCTTCTGACATTTTTCCTTCAAATATTGCTTTGGCACTTTCTTTCCTTTTTCCTTTCTGGAAATCCAGCCATATTTAGATTAGACCCTTTTACTGTGTCCCTCATTTCTCTAGTGTTTGTTTCAGAATTTTCCATTTACTTTTACTCTCTGTGATTTAGTGTATTTTCCACTGACCTTCTTCCAGTTCACAAATCCCATTTTCAGCTCTGAAAACTACACAATTTGACTTTTTGTCTGTTATATTGAGCATTCTTTTTCTATGCCTAATTAATTTTGATTCAACAATGGTCACTGAATAATTTTTAAAAAGGAGATGCCAGATAATTCTGGAGAAGTTTTTCTCTTTATGAAGACTTTTTTTAGGCCTATTATCTGTACTTTTTTCTTCTTGTGCTATGTGGATCGATTGAGTAATACATCAAGGTACTATAATAAATTAGGATTAGATAACCTTATAATTTTAAGTGACAAGTTGTTCAATTGCCTTTGGTCTCAGATTTCTCTGAGTATAAAATTAGGGCAATGATACATGTCTCAGTTATTCTTCTAGCTATCGATAAACTTAAAGGGCTTTAATATTTGTGTGGAAAAGTCAAGACTATATGAGAATTATCTTTTAAACTTCTTTCTCCTAAACTTTTGCAGGATGTATTCTATCTTTCATTAATAACATTTGGTATTTTAATACTCACACTAAGCTTAATATATTATGAAGTGAACCAATTTTTAACTATCATCACCTCCTCCTTATAATGTCATATTTTCTTTAGAAGCATAATAATTTCTTTTGAAGCAAATATATGTAAATATATTCAGACACATATACACATATATGTATATATATATATACACACACATATATAATTGTAATTGGTTTATATAGTCAGTGTATATATGGACTTACATATATATATACCTACAATTTTTTTTCTATTCTTAGAAGTTTGTATTGCTTATTTCAATTCTATGTTAATATGTTCTCAAATTTCAGTTGTTTATTTTAAACTTCATGGCTTCATGGTAACCTTTATTTTAACTAGAAATGTATTTATTTTATAATGTGCAACATGTAATTCAAATATCTGTGTTCAGAGTATCTACCTGTGCTTTTTATTTCCTCTTTTCCTGAAAAAGAATTGTGAATCAAGACTTTATCTGTGGAAATCCTTTGAAGTCTGGATGGTTGATAGTTCTTTCCTCTGACTCATATTTCTGTTGGCTTATCCAAGTGCCATGGGACTTCTTCCAGTCTGGGTCACTTTATACACATTATTTGGCTTGAGATTTGATAGCCCATGATAGCATTGAAATCTCAACCCAAATTACTATCAACATTAACATATTGTTATAAATTCTTAAACAAGCTTTCTTTTAACTCTTCCATGAGTTAAAACCAGTATAGACCAGTTTCATTTTTGTTGCTGCTACTGTCATCATCTCTGTATTTCTGTAGCGGCCGTGGTCCTTCAACAATCCTTTTTCATGTGGGCATCTCTGTTGTAATTTCCCATCTTTTGCAAATTCATTGGTCTTTCATCTTTCATTTTGTCTCTAAATTTCTAAACTACCATCAGGAGAAATGTAGGGCCCTGCACCCACAAAACACACATCGCAAGACTGGAAGACAGTGGTTCTCTGCAAATGTAAGCTGGTATTATTAGGTGCATTCAAACTGTATTTAGGCCAGGCGTGGCACCTCATGTGTGTAATCTAAGAACTTTGGGCAGCCAAAGTGTGAGGATTAATTGAGCCCAGGGTTTGGAGTTTGCAGTGAGTTATGATCACATCATTATACTCCAGCCTGGGCAACAAAGCAAGACTTCATCTCTTAAGAAAGAAAAATAAAGTATTTTACTGATTACTGACTGATATAGTAGTTTTAGACAGTCTACTAAACTTGTTATATATTAACTATGTATCTGTATCTTCACATCGTCTTCTAAGTAGCATTCAGTTTAGAAATCTGTGGACATTTTTTTTCTTCTAAGGAGCCAAGAAATAAGCCAGGTATAGACCATGGCAAGGTAAGTGTGCTTCATTTTGGACCAGTCATTGGTTTTAGGCTAGAGATGGGTTGACACAGGAAAGGGCTAGTGCTGAGCTGACGAGTGAATGTGCAAGGGGGAAGCTCACATTTTTAGGGTAGATCATTAACATGGAATTCTGGCTTTCTCTGATAAGGAGGGGAAAGCAATTAGAGATTAGAAAAAATGATTTTTTCCTTTTTGAAATTTTTGGCCAGGGCCGGGTTTGAACCCACCACCTCCAGTATATGGGGCTGGTGCCCTACTCCTTGAGCCACAGGCACCGTCAGAAAAAATGATTTTTTCCAAAGCATTTTGTATGCTAATATAAATAATTGATACTAAAAGGTAGTCTAAAACTATATAATTTGCTCCTTCCAAAAAGAAAAGAAGAGGAAAGAAAAGAAGGTTATGGTTTTATTGATTGTATTCCATAAAGTATAAATGTAATTTTCTTTACATTACTCCTCACTATAGCAATCTCTACTTTTGGATCTGGACAGGCAAAACTCTCTTGAAGAATTAAAAATCCCTATATTTATATGGATAATCAGGTTTCTGTTATTCAAACTTCTCATTGTAAGGTTTCCCATCCTTTCCCATGAATATAGATTTGAATAAATTTGCACTGAGTGATCTCTGACAAAAATATCGTTAAGTTATAGATCACTTAATTGAAATTAGTAATCACTTTTATTTAGAAAACAATTTTCTTTTGAACAGTTCTTTGAATAAAGCCTCTTTCACATCCTTGTTCCTCAGACTATAGATCATGGGATTCAACATGGGGATCACTGTGGTATAAAATACAGCAACCATTTTTCCCTGCTCCACAGATTCACTTGAGGGGGGCCTGAGATACATAAAAATAAGAGTTGCATAGAATATAGTGACAGCTGTCAGGTGGGAGCCACAGGTAGAGAAAGCTTTGTGTCTGCCTTCTGTGGAGTGGATCCTGAAGATAGCAGAAAATATATAAAGGTAGGAAATAAGTATGATGCAAAGAGAAAGTGGAAGGTTGCATCCAGCCACAACAAACATTGATGTTTCTTTGTGGTGAGTGTCAGAACAAGCCAGCTTAATCAGTGGAGGGTCAGCACAGTAGAAGTGGTTAATTTCGTTGTGGCCACAGAAGGACAGGTTGTAGGTCCACAT
>CAUYQV010132580.1:0-18879 GCA_963574575.1 Galagoides demidoff
TCCCCAAAACAACAATGGTGGCTGCAACCAAAAAGTAACCCGGGGTTGTGGCGGGCGCCTGTGGTCCCAGCTACTTGGGAGGCTGAGGCAGGAGACTCGCTTGAGCCCAGGAGTTGGAGGTTGCTGTGAGCTGTGATGCCAGGCACTCTACCCAGGGGGACAGCTTGAGGCTCCGTCTCAAAAAAAAAATAAATAAATAAAGAGACTCTGGTAACATCTGACAATAAACACACTATGTGAGTTATCCTTTAGTGAAGAGGATGGGAGCCCAGCCACACCCAGGCCAGGCAAGAGCACACCAGGCAAGAACTAGGTGCCGTGCTCATTGGGGGACACCTGCTCACACAGCACCTGCTAGGTGGGCTGGATGCTGATTATCATACAATATGTTACGTGCTGAAGACCCAGGAAGGCTGTGCCCTAAGAGAGGGTGGGAGGCAGGACCTGCCTGCAGGGGTAGGGTTGGTAATTTCCCACAGAGGGCCCTGTGTGGGCCAGCACAGTGCCTGGTGTCCCCCTGCAGTGGGCAGTTGGTGTGGTCATGCACTGGACAGTGTGCGTAGAGCCCGATATCTGATTTAAAAATGATGATCTGGAAGCTTCATCTATTAAGAATTGAATGGACCATTCAATGCAGGAAAACAGCTTATAAAAAACAGTGCAACAGTAAATGTAAAATTATTTACAATCTAAAACACAAGTATTCATATTACAATATGCCTGTAAAGTAATATATTATCAAAAAGTAACCTATAAAATTCACATATTCAGATACTAGCTTCTGAAAGTTCTTAAGATACAAATCCTAGGTAACAAAGACAGTTTTAAAATAAAAGTACGACTGTGTTGCACTAGAGAAATACTTGTATTTGAGATGGGATGGCCTTTTAAGATGTCACAATCTAACTGACAGCATAAACTCACTGAATTTTATTAAAAGAGGTTAATCTAGATTTTGGGTGAGAGTATTTGTGTGAAGAAATTATAACCTACAGTCATATTATTCTTCAACTTCCAGGGAGCATTCTCATAAAAACAATTATAAGACTTTAACTACATATTTAAAAAAGAATTTCACCCCTAAATACATGTATATTTTGAAATATGAAATTTCAAGTATTTGGCAGCAGCCATGGAGTCCTATGTTTAACAAAAACTCATTACAACTTTTAACCTCTTTTTAGTTTTTTTGTAAAACAATCAAAAGTGTATCAGCATGGGCAGCGTATTTTAAAATCTTCCCCATTTTGTGTACGGCAGGTGTGGCATTTGAAGCAGGCCTGTTCCCCAAGAGGCAATCACGGAGAGAAAGGTGTTTTGTGTTTTCTGTGTTCCAGGAGTTTATTGCATCTCAGAGGGCACACATGCACTGACTCGTCAACCGAACACAAAGAAAAGCCATTTCGAAATTGGTTTTAGGTAAGTTTCCCCCGTTACAGTGTGTTATCCCCACAGTAAATTCAGATACAATCACTTTTAAATGGTACCATACATCTATTAAATAATTTGAAAAATAGGCAAACACCTTTCCAACCCAATACGCTTTTACGAAGAGCTGCCAAGCCACTAGCAACACTGATCAACAGTGACCTCATTTATGCATCGAAATCTTAAGCCAAGCCATCAGCACGGACAGGGTGACAACAAATTAAAAATGAAAGAATACAGTATGCACAGTGAAGAATACAGTTCTCTGAAGGAGTTCGAATCCTAATCACAATGGTACGACACAACCTGCTTTGAGCTCAGTCGAGGGTGAAGGACGCTAGCTTACAGAACTCACGGGGAAGTGCTGAATTAGCAGAGGCACATGGACACCACAAAGGCAAATATCTGCAGTGATCTTTAAGTTGCAGATACCCCTTGGGGTGCCTTCCTCACCACAGCACGTCTCCATTTGCATTCTCGTGGACAGATAGAAACAGACCCTTCACTTTTCAGCGCATTTCACCAAGAATGAATAAATAGGTCAATTTAGATGTAAAATCTGTCAAATATAATTAAAATATATATTTTAATACAGCAGTGACAAATAGGGAATTCTCCCCATACCAGTTTTCATTCTTGATAAGGTAGCTTCAAGGAGAAGTATTTATCGTGGGCTTAACCTTTATATTTTTTTAAAATAAAATTTCTTAACATATACAGTGCCACAAAAATAAACATTTCTCACAACGGTTGAAGTTCCTGTGATTGGAAAAATGTAGTCCACACGGCAAAAGGTTTTGTGTATTTAAGAGTGTTTCTCTTACTATTCGATGTTATCACACTACGCTTGTAACAGGGAGACGGAAGAAAAGAGAATTGATGGGGAGAATTTGGGGTTTGTCCAAAAGTTGTATATACATCGAAACCTTCAAAAACACAGACACATCTTCCCGAGTGGCCCACCGTGACAGCGGCATCTTCCTTCCACGGGCAAGGTCCAGAAAAGCAGTAAAGGCATCAGAAACACCCATTCATTGTTACATTATACAACACACAATAACCGGAATACACTACAGTGTGAGAGCAGGGACAACAGCTACAGTGTGCACATTCCCGACGGCCACGTCCACGGCTGTACCACACCTTTCAGAGGAGAAGTTATGAGGAAGCATTGGGTTTGGAACTGGTGGCTCACTTGGAACTCTGAGCATCAGTCTCATTTGAAGTCTCCAAACTCATGTTTTGTTTTGTTTTTTCCTATTGAGTCACAAAAACTGCAGCTGTAAAGAAAAAAAGCACTTGAATTAGAAAGCAAGACTACTCCATTCTCCTCAAACACGTTACCTCCCTTGCTGTCACCCTTCCCAGTTAGCACAAACAACTTGTACACAAAAGTTTTCTGTTTTAAATTCACAATGATACGCTTTTCACAATTCTTTAAAATTAGCGTAAGCTGTCAGTCAGAAAATTAAAAAAAAAACTTTCAATGTATATTTTCATTTCAGGTGAAAAGCATATTAACAAAAAATTGAAATTTAGATATTTATTGGAAATTTTAGTAATAAGACATCTAATACCAATTAGGAGCAGGTGTTCTTTAAAAAAGAGCAGCCAACAAAGAAGCAAAAAAAGGTGAAAGGGGGGGAAATGCCCAGGTAACTTACGATATTTTTCTTCTATTCAGTCATGGGGCTCAATGAGTCACTCACTATACAGGAAAACTGGTGGCAGAGGATGGGGGACATCCTGGTCTCTCCACGGCTTCTCTCAGCCACTCCCTACCTGTCTCCTGACTCAGCTGTCCTGTCCCTCCCAGTTACCCCTGCCTGACCCTGCTCCTGGGGTCCCTCCCACTCATCCCTGCCCGACCCTGCTCCAGGGGTCCCTCCCACTCATCCCTGCCCGACCCTGCTCCTAGGGTCCCTCCCACTCATCCCTGCCCGACCCTGCTCCTGGGGTCCCTCCCAGTCATCCCTACCTGACCCTGCTCCTGGGGTCCCTCCTAGTCATCCCTGCCTGACCCTGCTCCTGGGGTCCCTCCCAGTCATCCTTGCCCGACCCTGCTCCTGGGGTCCCTCCCAGTCATCCCTGCCTGACCCTGCTCCTGGGGTCCCTCCTAGTCATCCCTGCCCGACCCTGCTCCTGGGGTCCCTCCCAGTGACCCCTGCCTGACCCTGCTCCTGGGGTCCCTCCCACTCATCCCTGCCCAACCCTACTCCAGGGGTCCCTCCCAGTCATCCCTGCCTGACCCTGCTCCTGGGGTCCCTCCCAGTCATCCCTGCCTGACCCTGCTCCTGGGGTCCCTGCCAGTCATCCCTGCCTGACCCTACTCCTGGGGTCCCTCCCAGTCATCCCTGCCCGACCCTGCTCCTGGGGTCCCTCCCAGTCATCCCTGCCCGACCCTGCTCCTGGGGTCCCTCCCAGTCATCCCTGCCTGACCCTGCTCCTGGGGTCCCTTCTAGTCATCCCTGCCTGACCCTGCTCCTAGGGTCTTTCCGCAGCTGCCATGGTCACTCAGCCATCTCAGGCCCTCTCTCCTTCCCTCCCACCTGTGAATCTAAGGGCAGGGACTGTCTTGAGCACTTGGTTTCCTGGACTTGTCAATGTTCCTGGCATCTGAGGAAGGCCACATTTGCGAAAAAAGAGGTGGGTAAAAGGCTGGTCTGCCGTTTCCTGGGTCACCCCTGAAACTTTAATGAGTGCTCACTGTCTCACCTACACCTGTGTTAGCTGACCCAACGTGGAATAGGAATTTGGACAGAAGGAGAAATTACTGGAAAGACAGTAGGCTTGAAAATGATACATTATTAATCGTGTAAACCAAGTAGGAACCCACAAAAATCTGAGCAGGCACAAGGGCAAGATTTTAATGAATACAGGCAGTAAGTGTGTAACAACACTGGGCAGTGCCAGGAACCTCGACACGCCCTCTGCTCTTCCTGCCAGGCTTCCAGCTAATCACTTACTGCCTAGATCAGTTCTTCCATCTGTGGAGTGGAGATAAAAACAATCTGGATAGTTTATGTCACAGGATTTCAGTTTTCTACTTAGAAAATCAAAGAAGTTAATGGATGGGAAAAGTAGTGTGTAAATTCCCGTTCATCAATTTAACATGTTCTGTGTCAGTGGTTCTCAACCTGTGGGTGGCGACCTCTTTGTAACAATGAAAATACATCTTGCCTATCATAAATTTACATTATGGTTCATAATAGTAGCAAAATTACAGTTGTGAAGTAGCAACAAAAATAATTGTATGGTTGGGGGTCACCACAACATGAGGAGCTGTATTAAAGGGTGGTGGCACTAGGAGGTGTTAGGAAGGTTGAGAACCACCGTTCTATGTGAGAACCTACCCAGTGTGTCAGGTGCTGGGTCAGTAACACACATTCTTCCTTTATCAAATTCCCTCTGTAAGCCCACAATTAATCATTTCATAAATTATATGAAATTTACAAATTTAAACCTGGTGTAATAGAAATTTAAAATCCTTTTGCATGCAGAGATGCAGAGGGTAACAATCTAAGCTTTACTTTATGAGGCAAAAGAAGCGTAAACAGAATGAAAACACAGCTCTATAGCCAAATATATTTGGATGACTTCTAAATGCATTATCGATATTCATTTTCTACAAATCTCAGTTATCATGTACTAAAGTGGTAATTTTCTAATTTACCAAGCAGCTTGGGCAACTTCGTACTTTCTAAGTCTAATCTTGGTGCTTTCCAGGATAAGCACCTGGAAAAGTCTGGAGATTTCATTCCCTTCTAGTTTTATGAATTCAGATTAAAAAAATTCATTGATAGCTTTCAATATCAATTTCAAAAGGAAACGCACTCTAATTATTACTATATAGACAGGTATTCAAAACGCAGAGGAAACCAAATATATCGCAAACAGCTAAGCACAGTACAGCTCATCATTACAGCCCCCAGGAAAAACTCAGTCTTAGATACCTTAAATTGTTTACAAGAAATCCTTGATGTTAAGATCCGCTAATGGGTCCTTTGCTGGAGGTTTCTTGGGACTCTGAGTGGCAGGTGTAGAGCTTGGAGAATGCTAATGGGGAAAGGCCAGCCCCAAAGAGCAGGAACAGAAAGCAAACAGAGAGACAGGTGAGCGTTAGGCAGGACGCAGGCCACAGAAACAAACTCGCAGGAGATGGGGCGCTAAAGGCTGAACCTTCTCTGCCCCCCTAGTCACGGTGCTGCGTTTGATTTGGGACTAGTAAAGCACTTGTCAACCGAAGCTTGGCTTTCTAGAAATGCCCTGACATCACATTTCAGCCAAAGTAAAATTTAGAGACTCTGGTAGAAAAATATGGATCTGAATTAGGGGAAGATGTGAAAAGCTTAGACATGTAAATTTTGAACATACAGTCAAACAAACAAATGACCATTGATTTTTCTATACAAAAGCATTGTTACTGCGAATTATTAGTACCGCTACACTAATTAAGCAATTTAAATAGCTTTTCTTACAGTGAGAGTGAATTTGAAGGAAAAATGGAAAGAAAACAGTTTGTAGAAAGCTACTTAAAAACTACTTAATTAGCTAAAAATACTTGCATTTCATACCAATTATTTCCAGTAAAAAACGGTCACATTTGGAGGCACTGTTTGTTTCAGATGACCTCATAGTGTCCCAGGAATGAACGCCCTGAATTCTACCTGACAACCAATCCAGCTTTCAGTGGGGGCTGGAGGATGGGAGGGGTGATGAAATGAATTATTAAATACTACGGGAAGGAGTCAAACTGACTGCGTAGCAAACGTAAAGAATTAACTTACCTTGTTTCTGTTGAACCAGAACCTAAATTACTTTTCACAGTGTAACAGACTTGTGGCGGCAGGCTTTTGGGGAATAGTAGGACACGAGGCCTTGAAGAGCCTCACCTGGCCTGTGCAGGGTAAGAGCTGACGTCTCTGCTTTGAGTCTAACCAATCTACCTGTGTGGTGATGTGAGGGAACTAAGGGCCACAGACGCACGTTTTACTGGCTCAGTAAACAGAGTTGCAGAAGTGCGGCTACTGAAACTCCTTCCTCTGTCCAGAAATGGCTGGCTGATGGCACTACCTATCAGTCAAATTTTTATGTTTAAAACCAGAATAATGAAATATCATGAGAAATAAATGTAAGGCTTGAAGTTGCCTAAAAGATAAGAAACTCAAGGACTGATTGGTCTGTGAGTAATAATTAGATGAGACACCACTATCATGGTATCAACCAATTCAACAATAGTGGGAGGATGGTGCCTGTGGCTCAAAGGAGTAGGGCGCCAGCCCCATATCCCAGAGGTGGTGGGTTCAAGCCCAGCCCCTGGCCAAAAACTGCAAAAAAAAAAAAAAGAATAGTGGGATAGTCCAGGCAACCGTGATGAAAACTGATTCTGTTTCTGAAGCTACAAAATCATGCTTATTTTATTCTCTGGTGTAATTAGGCTGCCTCTCTGATATAAGAAACAATCTGACATTGTAGAATGTGGCACATTATTCCCCAACTTCCTATACAGTTGATTACAACAATGTGTGTTCATCGTATCATCTATTTTTCATTTACATTCTTCAAAAATGAAGTAAATAAACTTATGGCATCATATAAGAAAAACAACTGCCTTAAGTAGTAATAAAACTACATTAGTTTATTTCTAAAGCTTTTAGTATACCAAATACAGTAAGGTTAAAAAAATTTTAATAACGTTGTTCCACGTTCATAACAGAAACATCCTTCCTTTTTCCCCAAAAGGTGGTAAATAGTCATGGATCTATTCTGCCATCAGGGAATAGTCATGATAAATGAAGCCCTTAGAATTTAAGTATATCAGTCATGGGAACCCTTAGAATTTAAGTGTATCTAGGTTAAACTTAACCCTAATCATTTTGCCTAAATCCTGCCTCATTCGCCCTCAAACAAGTGGGATCTGCTCGTCTTGAGTAGATGGGAAAATGTCTCCTAGAGCCAGTGCGAGGGCTTTTCACCTAAATTTCTCTTTCAAAACCACCCTTCTTTCTCTTGGTCACTAGGGCTTTTGAGGGGTTACAGTGAACAAGTTGAAATTAAATTTAGGGAACAGATGGAGGATAGACTGAGTGAGATCAAAGAAGCAGAAGGATGCACTCAGCACTAACATGAGGCCAGTAGACTAACTCTTACCTGCCCACACGAGAGAAAACTCAATTCAATTCAGGTTGGGGGCGGGGGGAAGAGGGGTGGGGAAGGGGGAGAAGGAGGCGGGGGGAAGGGGTTGGGGTGCTCCCACCTAATGGGCACAGTGTAAGGGTACATGGCACACATCCTGGGTGTGGGACACAGCTCCAACAGGGACTTTATTTATTTATTTATTTAGACAGAGTGTCACTATGTTGCCCTCGGTTGAGTGTAATGGCATCACAGCTCACAGCAACCTCCAACTCTTGGGCTTAAGCCCCCCAAGTAGCTGGGACTACAGGCTCCTGCCACAACACCCAGCTATTTTTTGGTTGTAGTTGTCGTTGTTGTTTGGCAGGCTCAGGCTGGGTTCAAACCTACCAGCTCCAGTGTATGTGGCTGGCACCCTTAGCTGCTGAGTTACAGGCACGGAGCTACAACAGGGCCTTTAAAATGCAAACATTGTAATCTAATTATGTCGTCTCATATTACTCTGAAACAAAACAGGTGTAGCACCTATGAAAAGTCTACCTTAAAACAAAAAAAAAAAAAAAAGAAAAAGGTATATTCAGAAAGTTCACAGTGGGCATCCTTTGTCTAAGATGAAGTAAATACTCATTTGGTAATTTAAAAAAATATTATAGGGAGTAAAACCACTTACTGATACCATTAAAGCATATTTGAACTCTTTGGTTTAGTTGTATTAGCATGCTGATAATAAGGTTATAATTCTGTGTTCTGACTCCATACAAGTCAACTTCTCACAGTGAAAACCTCCCTGGTTCTAGCACTTTGACCAGACAATGTAAAACCAGAGAGGTGACACATCACTGTAGCTGGCACCGCTGGCAGCAAGGACAGCAACGTGCCCGGGCATCTCTATAAACGGAAGCAGCACATGGTGTGGTGAGAAGTGTGGCCTCCTCTAAAGAACGGTTCTCCCTTTCCCCAATCTTGGCAGGTAACCTCTAAATGCTTGTGACTTCCTGAGTGATGGGAATGTCTTATTTGTGGTGGGCTCCTCAAACCGCACCCGATGGTTTATGCTAGTGGGGTGACTCAGAGTGGAGGCTGGCCACCCGGAAAGGCCACGTGATTAGAGGGCTGGGTCTTTGCCATATGATGCCAGCTGGATCTCTGGGGGCGGGGGGTGTTGGAGACTGTTTGACTCAGGATTCAACCAATCATTCCTACATAATGAAGCCTCAGTAACTCTGGACACCCCCGAGGCCAGGAGGACACGTCCCTGAAGACAGAGCAGCTTCATTCTCGGGACACTCCCAGATGTGCCCAAGCCTTTCTTCCTAGAACTGAAACTAATCTGTATCCTTCCACTGCAATAAAACTGTAATCCCAAGTTTGGCATTATTCTGAGTAGTGATTAATTTGAAGGAACTGTCTAATCTTGAGGGTGGCTGGTCTGAACTGGAAGTGGCCCTGGAGACTCCCAAGCTTGTGCCTGGCATGTGAGCTGAGGGGTCCTGAGGGGGGCCGTTCCATGACGGTGTGGTTTGGGAAACTCGTGGCAGGGAGTGTCACGAGCCGTGGGCAGACTTGGCAGCCTGGAGGACTGTGCTTTTAACATTTTTTGCTAAGTCTGGGAATAACAGACTGTAATTAACAGCATAATAGCACTATGGATCAGAAGCATTCTTTTCTCTGGGACATGCGCCTTGGAAGCCTTGTCTGGTGGTTCTCGGGAACCATTCTTGAATACAGTAGGAAAAGAATGGAGGGACCTTGGGACAGTGGATTATTTCTCTTATTTTTCTCCAAACCTCACACTATCACTAATCTCTTTTCCACACTCTTTTACCTCTGCTTTTACCTCTGAAGCAACAGGTATGTTATATGTTAGGTAAAAACACTCTTTAAGCAGCTTGCCACATGGAAGTTTTATACTTAGCAGTTAATGTTGCTGACCTGTGGGCATTTAAGAAACTGACCTGCGTGCCAGCTCCGGCGGCAGCTCCGAAGGGCGGCCTCATCATGGGCTGCGCGAACATGACAGGCTGCTGGGGCATCATGGGCATGGCTGTCCCGGCAGGAGGCTGAGGGAAGAGTGGTTCAGCGCATGGGTGGAACGCAGGAGGGCACTACTGACATTTAATGCCTTGATGTGCTTCTAACAACTTTTGAGAAAGCCACATTTGTGAGAAAGTATAAATTGTGATTTTGGAGTCTGAGTACCGTGAACGTCACCAAGGTAGTGGGGCACGGGCCTGCTGGGCATCTCACCCCTCGGGCGAGCCTCTTTACCAAAGATGGCCCTACCAGTGACAAGTGCATGGTCTTAGTACGGTAACTTAAGGGTTGACTTTGACGTCTAAACTAAGATTAGATTTGGTGAATATTATTGCAAAATGATGTAATGATGTACTATAGAAATTAATTTGATGGTGGAATTTAAGTGTTTTATAACTGATTTTATCACTTCATGTGCAGACGACTGGCGGGCTAAAGCAGGTGACTTAACTTGCTAAGTTTTACTTAACTGCATTTTAAGAAGAATCACATTCTATCCTTGTTAATTTGTACAAGGGGAAAGAAAATCTTTGGGATTTGGGAAAGAACTTACAAATACCAATTACAATTTTTAGCACAGGCCACTTACCATTCCAAACCCTGGTCCAGGCTGTCCAACCGCTGGGGCCCCGGTCACAGGAGGAACTGAGCTGGCTGGAGGGACAGCCCCTTGCTGTGTACACACAAACCACACAACCACAATAAACGGAAAGAACAGAATTTTGCTTTAAAATGACAGAATGTAATTTAAAAGTCTGTGCATCTCAAGTATTATGTCTGGTATGTAAAGCAATTTTTTTTTTTTTTGAGACAGAGTCTCACTCTGTTGCCCTGGTAGAGTGCTGTGACATCACAGCTCACAGCAACCTCAAACTCTAGGCCTTAAATGATCCTCTTGCCTCAGCCTCCTAAGTAGCTGAGGCTACATGCTCCTGCCACATGCCTGGCCAGTTTTTTAGAGATGGAGTCTTGTTCTTGCTCAGGCTGGGCAATGTGTTTTAAATTTAAATAAAAGAGGCTCCAAGACCACAGTGATGACAAACAAGGCTCTTGACTGGACGTCCACCGTTGGCTGGCACGTGGACTCGCTGGCCTGCAGCTGAGGCACAGCAGCGGTGTCCTCACTACACCTCATCCCACCCTCCCCGCAAGTGAGTCGGACCTCCTCAAGCTCATCTTCTCCTGTCTGACGTTCCCTCGGTCGTACGGTATGAATTCAACATCTGAGGATCACGATTTTGTTCATGTTTCCACGTTTGGCTCCTGTCCCTTTCATTTTTACACTATTTTCTGCGTTGTGCTCACCTCTTTCTGACTTTTGACTCTTGTAAACATTCACAGTAACAACTGTTAGTTCCAATGTTAGGAAGCATTTGGGGACATGTGACTGAGCTCGCAACCCCACTGCAGGAACAGGGCTAACAGTTCTCAGCTGTATGTCAAAGTCCCCCAACATGTCCCTTTTGTTTACAATTAACCCCACTGCAATCCCTTAAATTTAAATTAACCATTAGAGAAAAACCACCTAAAAAAGAAAACGGTATAATGATGTCAGCAGAAATGGTGGAGTCAGAAACTCCAAAAGTTATCCCATCCATAAAAGCAGTGACAAAAATAGGCAAAAACTGTCAGAATTAACTTTTTAGAACTCTAGAAACCAACTAAAGAGTGGTAGCAATCCAGGAAGTATTTTTTTCAAGAAATTCTGCTGATCTGGTCAGAACAGTGAGCTCTGTGGTGCTGTCACATCCCTTGGTCCTACCCTCTGTTCCCTGGCTCAGCTGGAGTCTTAACAACATCGTACGTTCCCTCAAAGAGTCTAAGAGGGTGACGACGGATGTGCTTAGCTACTAGCTCTGTCCTGTGTGAATGGCTTTCTGGAAAGACTGGCTGAAAAGGCTTGTCTCTGTCTCGCCCCAGTGGAATGTGCCCAGTGCCAAAGTCCCCACCTGAAGACTTCTGTGGACAAACCATGAGAAGATCGTAGTTGTTGCTGAGGCTGTGAACAACAGGCAGAATAAATAGGAAGTGTGGGAAGAAAGGCCAGGGAATGAGAAGCTCTAGGACTAAGGGTTTGAAAAGCTCATTACCCTGGGTATCTGGAAGGCTGTGCAGATGCCCAGGAATGATTTCAGAAGGGCTCTTCCCAGACCAGCCTTGAGCCTCTGTACAGGCAGTAAGCGAGGGCTAAGGCAGAGCTGTGAACTGTCTATGGGAGCGTGAAGCCACACCACACCCAGCATTCTACAGCGCCCTCTGCACAGGGATATATTTTTAGTTCCAGCAGTTTAAGGAATATATGTTTAATCCTCAGCTGAGTGTTTAGCTAAAGGAATAGTTCAATGGTCACATGTGACAGAGAACACAGACTCTCCAGAACTGGCTCAGGATGGTCACTAAACAGCAGCTATAAAAAGCAGCAACTATAAACCCTGCAGATAGGATTGAATCTGATGAATGAAATAAAGAACAGGAAAACAAGAGAGGAAATAAAAAACCAGCTCTGGAAAAGATCAATAAGATTTTTTTTTTTGAGACAGAGCCTCAAGCTGTCCCCCTGGGTAGAGTGCCGTGGCATCATAGCTCACAGTAACCTCCAACTCCTGGGCTCAAGCAAGTCTCCTGCCTCAGCCTCCCAAGTAGCTGGGACCACAGGCGCCCACCACAATGACTGGCTATTTTTTTTTTTTTTGGTTGCAGACGTCATTGTTGTTTGGTGGGCCCGGGCTGGATTCAAACCTGCCACCTTAGGTGTATGTGGCTGGCGCCTTAGCCACTTGAGCCACAGGTGCTGAGCTGATCAATAAGATTGACAAACTTTTATCTAGACAAACCAAGAAATAAAAGAGAAACTCAAATGACCAAAATCAGCAAAGGAAGTGGGGACACTACTATCAAACTCACAGAAATAAAAAGGATTATATAGAAATATCATAAATACTTGTATGTTAAAATTTTATACAACCTCAACAAAATGGCCAAATTTCTAGAAGGACACAAACTACACAAATTGACTCAAGAGGAAATAGAAAACCTGGATCACAGTTAAAGAAATTAATCAGTAGGCACAAAACTTCTGTCCAAACCAAAGCCAAGAACCAGATGGCTTCAGTGGTGAATTCTACCACATGCAGAAAGAATATCAGGATTTCCAAAAAAGAACAGAAGAGGGGAGAACACTTCCAAATCATTCTTGGATGCCAGTATTACCAAATACTGTTTGCTGACACCAAAACCAAACAAAAATATCACAAGGAAAAGTACAGACCAATATCCCTTATGATCACTGACACAAAAATCTTCAATGAAATGCTAGCGTACGGAATCCAGCAGGTACTAAGAGGATTATACTCCAAGGTCAAGTGGGGTTTATCCTAGGAATGCAAGGTTGGCTTAGCAGATGAAAATTAATCAATGCAATACATCATATTAATAGAATAAAAGAAAAAATACAGGGTTACAGTGAATTCTTAAGATTTTATGTCCCCTCCTCATCTGTTTAGGTTATAGGTTTTACTTCCTCCTATCAGAAGCAGGGGTTGGTCACCCTCGACAGTTCTGGTTCTCAGTCTCTGCCCAGTTCTGATTCTTCAAGGCGGTTCAGTCATCCAGATATCTGCTTGTACCACCCTCCGATGATCCCTTCCCTATGGGACAGCTAGATATCACCTGCTTGTCCACCCCACTGACCCTACACCCTGCATTGCCATGCAGACACCCTGTAAGGACCACCTTTCAGACACACGTGACTCCATGGAACCCATGCCTACTTGCTACAAACCCACAAGTTAAAACTTCTTGTGGGAAACCTGCTTCGGTAGCATCCTGGACCTCGGCAAAGGCCCACAGGTGCCCCTCTCTCTCCCCTTTTGCTCCTCAACAGTGGTGAGCACACATGTCCACGATGGCTTCTCCTCTCCTTGGCTGCCTTCTTCTCCCTGGTCTGTATGTTATGCAACCAATTATGTTCTATCATGTGTTTTTTTGGGCTGCCTCATTTGTGCCACTCCCGACTGATACCTCAGAATCTATCCATCTTCTTTCTAGGTCAGGGCTTGCCTACAGAGTGTCTGTTTTGGCATGAATAAACTGGGCAAGGTCACACAAGAGCCACAGGGCGTGTGCCAGTATTAACAAGTTCCCTGGGAGAGGACCCCTGGATGCAGGTCAGATAGGGGTTAGGCCAAACCTAGGATAAAGAAGCCTCTCAGGGAAGGTGCACCCCACAACCTCCTCCTCTGGGGCCCTGTCAGCACAAGGCTGGAGTTTGTAGTCACTCTCCTAGGAGACCTCAAGACAAAATAGAAAGAAATCACAATGATCATCTTAACAGATGCAGAAAAAGCATTCGACCAAAATCTTTCACAACTAAAAAATGCTCAACAAACTAAAATAGATGGGAAATTCCTCCACTTGGTCAAGGACATCTACAAAAACTCCACAGCCAACATCATAGTTAGTGGCGAATGACCGACAGCTTTCTCCCTAAGAACAAGACAAGGTTGTGCTGGAAATTCTAGGTAGGGCAGTTAGCAGGAGAAAGACAGATGTAGCATCCAGGTAGGAAAGGAAGGAATAAAACTATCTCTACTTACAGCTGATATGATTTTTATATAGAAAACCCTAAAGAATCCATATTCAAAAAATCATTAAAGCAAATAAACAAGTTTGCAGAATACAAGATCAACATGCAAACATCCGTGTACATGAGCCAAGGAAGAAGCAAACAATATAAGTAGACCAGGCGTCATGGCTCACACCTGTAATCCCAGCGCCAGGGGAGACCGAGGTGGGAAGACTGCCCGAGCTCATGGGTTCAAGACCAGCCAGAGCCAGAGTGAGACCCTGTCTCTAACAAAAGAGCTGGGCATTGTGGCGGGCACCTGTAGTCCCATTACTTGGGAGGCTGAGACAAGTGGATCGCTTGAGCCCAAGAGTTTGAGGTTGCTGCGAGCTGTGACGCCATGGTACTCTCCCCAGGGTGAAACTCTGTCTCCAAAAAAAAGGGCAACTAGGAAAACATCTCCATTTAAAATAGCATCAAAAATAATAATATATGAGGAGGTGCCTGTAGCTCAAAGGAGTAGGGCTCTGGCCCATAAGCTGGAGGTGGTGGGTTCAAACTCAGCCCCAGCCAAAACCTGCAAAAAATAAATAAATAAAAATAAAATAAAATATTTAGGAATAAATTTAACGAGAGAGGTACAAGACTTGTACGCTGACAACTCTAAAACATTATTGGTAGAAATTAAAAAAGAACTAAATAAATGGAAAAATAGCCTTTGTTCATGGATCGGAAGACTCAATATTGCCAAAATGGAATAATTTGCCAGTTGCTATGCAGGTGTAATATAATCCTTATCAGAATCTCAAATGCCTTTTTTGGGGGAAATGGACAACATGAACCTAAAATTTATATGGAAATCCAAGGGGGGCAGAACAGCCAAAACAAAAAGAAGAAAAAGAAGAAAAAGCTAACACTTCCTGGCTTCAGAATTTAATACAAAGCTACCTTAAATCAAACAATGTGTATTGGCACAAGGACAGACATCCAAAGCACACAGAACAGAGAGTCTGGAAAGAAGCCACACATCCACGGTCAACTGAGACTCGGTTCTGTTTTCTTTTTTTGAGTCTCATTATGTCACCTTCAGTAGAGTGCCTCGGCACCACAGCTCACAGCAACCTCAAACTCTTGGGCTTAAGTGATTCTCTTGCCTCAGCCTCCCAAGTAGCTGGGAGTACGTGTAGGCGCCTACCACAACGCCTGGCTATTTTTTTATATGTGGCCGGCGCCTTAGCTGCTGAGCTACAGGTACCGAGCCTGAGACATCATTTTCCATATGCAAAATGATGGATTTGGACCTTTATCTCACACCATATAGAAGAAATGAGCTCGAAATAGGTCAAAGATGGAATGTAAGAGATACTACCTTGAAACACCTAGGAAAAAACACTGGTGAAAAACTTTGAGACCTTGGATAAGGAAATGGTTTCTTCAATATGAAACCAAAAGTACAAGCAATAAAAGAAAATAAAAGATAAATTAAAGTTTATCAAAATTAAAAACTTTTGTACATCAAAGGACAATATTATGAAAACAGAAAGCAGAAAGAGATCAGTTTGGAGATCACTCAGGGATCTAAAAATAGACCTGCCATTTGATCCTAATTCCTCTACTAGGTATATATCCAGAAGACCAAGATCACTTTATAACAAAGATACTTGCACCAGAATGTTTATTGAAGCCCAATTTATAATTGCTAAGCCATGGAAGAAGCCCAAGTGCCCATCAACCCATGAATGGATTAATAAGTTGTGGTATATGTACACCATGGAATATTACAGCCTCTTTCATGTTTACATGGATGGAGCTGGAACATAATCTTCTTAGCAAAGTATCTCAAGAAAGAGATACTTTGGAAGAAAAAGTATCCAATGTATTCAGTCCTACTATTAAACCAATATATAAGCACCTACACCTTCATATGAAAGCTATAACCCAACTACAGCCCAAGATGAAGGGGAAAGAGGAGGGGGAGGGGAAGGGCAGAGGGAAGGTAATTGGTGGGACCACACCTATGGTGCATTTTACAAGGGTACATGTTAAATCTACTGAGTGTAGAATATAAATGTCTTAACACAATAACTAAGAAAATGCGGTGAAGGCTATGTTAACCAGTTTGATGAAAGTATTTCAAATTGTATATAAAACCAGCACATTGTACCTCATAATTGCATTAAAGTACACAGCTATGATTTAATAAAAAAAAATCCAGAAAGCTAGCAGAATGGGAGAGAATATTTGCAAATCATATATATGATGAGCATCTAGTACCCAGAATATATAAATATCTCCTATAATGCCACAATAAAAAGACAAAAACCTAATTAATAAATGAGCATATGATGTTACAGGGTAGAGGAATATTCCAACCCAAAATATGCCATTTTGGCATAAGAATTAATTTGAGTTGAAGGCAACCGAAAAGAAACAGATACATGAAAATCTCTCTGCTGTCCATCTATTTGGGACGTAAATTTAGAGGTCGCCCCATCAGGAAGGATGAAAGTTCATCACCAAAGACAATGTCAGACCCTGAGCAGCCAGAAGAGGGCACCAGAGGAGACTGGATCACTCTTGGGCTTAAGTGATTCTCTTGCCTCAGCCTTACTAACTAGCCTTTATCTACTGCAAGCTTCTCATGTATTTGCTGTTCTAGAAACTCCAAGTCCTTTTCCTAGGTCTCTGAAAATGCATCATTCCTCTGCTAAGCTGCTCTGTAAGCCCACGTTCTCACTGGTCTTTTGAGTTACTCCCCCTGAGTGCTCCATGTGTACCTGTGATGTGCTCACGCTGGTGAACTTCTGTTTGCTATACTGTTGTGAATTTGCCTTGGGTCAGGCCAACATACTGTGCCCCAGCCAGAAACCCCAGCAGGGTGAAAGGGAAAGATAATTCTTCCCAGAATGTGAACAGATATTATCTAAAGAAGTTAGATATACAGGTGGCCAGGAAGCCCAAGAAAAGATGTTCAGCATGACTGTCGGGGATGTGCACATCGAAACCACAATGAAAACCACTCTGTGTTCACGAGGATGATGTAACAAACAGTGAAACAGAAAGCAGAAAGTGTCAGGGGGATATGGAAGAATCGAAACTCTGTGTATTGCTGGTGGGAATGTGAAATGAGCCGCTTCCATGGAAAAGTTTGGCAGTTCCTCAAGAAGTTAGACACAGAGTTACATGTGACCCAGAAACGCCATTCCTAGGTATACGCCCCAAAGAACAGAGGATGTGTATTCATACAGAAAGTTGTACATGAATAATAGAAGCATTCTATTTTTACATATAATAAAAACAACACAAATGTCCATCAACTGATGAACAGATAAACGAAATGGCACGGTGGCTAGCAATGCAATGTTTTATATTCAGCTGTAAAAATGTGTTATGCATTATGGGACGTATAGCATTTTGTTTATAAGAAATATAAAAAGAATACGTGAATCAGCAGAAAAGAGAGTAAATTATTGGATGCCAGGGCATTGAGAGAGGCGAGAAGGAAATGTCTGTGCTTCTTCTGGGGGTGAAGGGAATGTTCTGGAATTAGATATTGGCGATTGTTTCACAACATTGTAAATATCCTAATAATCACCGAATTTGTAGACTTGAAAATGGTAAACGTCTTAAATGTTTTATAAATTTTATCTCGATAAAATTTTTTCAAAAGAAAACACCTACAAAGATTACGTTTTCAGACTCACTCTCTGCCCATCACTTTCATAGGCTAGGTGGTAGGTTATTTACCTACCAAATAGGTAAATTGCATCATTAGAATTTTAGGTTATAAAGGAGAAAAAGAGTTTATTAGTTGTCAAAATTAAACAAATCTGTAGAAATTCTTGATAAAATAAATGAGTCAAATGATTTAAAGAAATCATTTAAATTTGCCATTTTGCTAAAATGGCAGATTAACTTTTAGATTCTGTGGTGATAAAAACATTTTAATTGAGATGCCCTTAGTATCGCTCTAGTACTCTTAAGTTCCCACATCAGCAAACCAAAGCCCAACTTCAACAGTAAAATGAGACTAGAGACTTTACCAATTGGAAACCAGCAAGTAAGCTCAGACTAGACACTTTCCACCAATCAGAAATCACCAACTGGGTGATTTTGCTACTCTGACCCATCAATATATTTTGTCTCAGCATATTCCACACCAGCCTATAAAAGCTTCCTGCCCCTGCGACAGCTCTCTGAGCCTCTTCTGATTCTGAGTGCCGCCTGATTCATGAATTGTTCTCTGCACAAATAAACTGTTTGAAGGAGCTAAGGAAATTTCACCCCAAAATACGATTCCTTGGTACAAAGATTATTTTGAATTAAAGGCTATTCAGAATCAGGAAACATTGAAGGAAGACTTTATCTTTCTACCTAAATCTAAGGGGCTGCTGGCCCCCTTATCACATGCTAACAGACTTGGCTACGGGGTCATTTGAAGCACAGACCTGTCTCTCAGGTTAATCTGCAAATCAATCTGTTTCCACCCATCAACACACATTCCCCTCCAGCAACCAAATGCTGCATTTATACTTTCCACACTCTTCCCCTTTCCGTCTAAAAAGCATCTTTGAAAATCCCTGACCATGGCTCGGCACCTGTGGCTCAATCGGCTAAGGCGCCAGCCACGTACACCTAAGGTGGCGGGTTCGAATCCCCAGCCTGGGCCCGCCAAACAACAATGATGGCTGCAACCAAACAATGGCCGGGCATTGTGG
>CAUYQV010132583.1:0-24659 GCA_963574575.1 Galagoides demidoff
ACGTTTTAAAACAATAACTGAGAAATGACATGAAGGCTGTGTTGACCAGTTTGATGGAAGTATTTCGGATTGCATGTGAAAACCCCACACTGTACCCCAGAAGTGCATTAATGTACATAGTTACCATTCAATAAAAAAAAAAAAAAAGAAAAACCCCCATGTCAGAGCTTCCATTGCCATTATAAGCCCTTGGAAGTGCTATCTTTCCTTCCCCCTCTCCAACACACTCATCTAAACAGTATTTTAACAGATCAAAAAGAGGGATGGCCACCTGATCCCTCGGCCTGAACAGATGGAAATGTAAGAGCTCAGACTCCTGTCCCTGACATTTCCCAGACAGGGAGGTGTCCCGGGTGAGGCGATTCTCCCTAGCTTTCTCAGTGCTCTCTCCCCTTGATGTGGAAGGCCAGGCATGGCAGTTTTCTTTGGGGAGTACCATCTGTGCTTCAAAAGCCCTGACATCTGAGGCCAACTGTTCCCAGCCTCCCTCAACTGTGGGTGCTGGGATGGGAGCCCTTCCTGCTACAGATCCTCTTTGCTGCCTGCACAGAGAGGCAAAGCAGAGGAGGAAAAGATGTCATTAGGCGTCTTCACTCCCTGTGCTTCCATTCTGAAGAACAGGGGCAAATGATCTTTAGTCCCAGAAAGGACATCTTGCATTCCAACTCCTTTTCCACTGACATGGTAACAGAAAAGCTCAGAAAGGGGTAAGTGTGATTTGCCAGAGGTCTTGCAGTTAACCAGTGGCAAAGCAGACCCCATGATAGTAACAACAGCTAGCATTGCTGAGCTGCTAACCCATGCTATGCATTCTTCTGAACACCTTTCATGCTTTACCTTGCTTTGCCTTCACAACACAACCATGCTTTGAAGTATTTCTATTCCCCCCTCCCATTTTACAGATAGGGAAAACTGAGGCACAAATAAGGATGGAATGGTAGAATCCACATTCAAATAGAGGCCTCAGGACTCCTGAGCTGAGACTCATCCAGCTGGCTGGCTGGTGTTGCCACTTCCTCAGAACTGTGAAGGCTTCCCCAGTTTGGAACACAGCCAAAGTCATCACACTTTGCAGTGTTCCAGCTGGGATTTTAGTGGAAGTCACCATCTCTCTGGCATTTTCCATGGTCTCCGTTAGATCCACTAGTGTGACACTGGTGACTTTGGAGTTCTCATACCCTGGACAGAGTATTTCCTCTAACATCCCAGCTAAGAAGCCAGCTTTACGTTTCTGTTTCATGCATATGTAAGTGAGGTCAAGGGAAGTAAGAATCTCTGGTCTTTGGGCTGGTGCTTTCTGGGAAGGTAAACGTTCTAAGTTAGGCTAATGGCATCAGTTGGAGCCCCTATAGAAGAATCCTCCCTTGGGGTCATGGGGAGCTGGGGAACACTCCACTCCAAGCCTTAGTGTCTAAATGAGGACTTGCCCTGGGCACAGTTGGTTCTCTAGTTAATCCCCTGTGGCCAGACTCACTCTCCTTCCCAAACTCATTTTCTCCAGTGAATAGGGACCAAACTAAAAACTGTTTCTTGCCCGCAGATATTTTTCATGTTTTATGTTTAATCCATATCCTAGAGGTCCCATCCAGAGATCTCATGCCCAACCCATGGAAGGACCTGCAGAGATAGTCTGAGTTTGGTCTCATCCCTGACTCTTTACTCTATGAGGGAGATCTGGATAAACATTGAAATCACCCCTGCTGCCTGGATCCAGCAGGCTTGGGGTGTGGTTCTGAGAGGGCCATTGTATTGTATTTCCATTTGGGGCCATAACATCCACATTTGGAAAAGCAACCATGTGTTTGAGATTCTTCCCTCACTTTGAGATAGTAGTCAAGCACAAAAATGTCACTAAAATGTTTGAATTTCCTTGTTGTGGTCAAGCTTTTATTTGAACACCAGAGAAAGTGATTAATATTCTGCATGACCTGTTGAATCATGGGTTAAGTTACTAATGGATATGTTTATCTATATCCATATCTAATGGATATGTCTGGTTAAGTTACTAATGGATATGTTTATCTATAAGCTTCTTGAGTAGCATTTGCTTGGGGTTCTATCACTTTGCTTTAAATTCACAGTGGTTCTTACTTCAACCAAAATCAAGAACGGATTCCAGAAATACCTAGTAACACATTTGCCTTTTTTTCCTAATAAGTTTTCTTTACGTGTTCCTTGGACAGAAAAGTCATTTGAAAATGCCTTGAGTGTCACCACAGATGGTCGTATTGACACTTTGACAACTCGATGCCCCAGATGGGGAAATTCTGCCACCTTTTTTCCTCCCACCTAGTTTTGACCTCTCTAGTGGCTTCTAGGTACTAGAGAAAGTTCTAAACTATGTGTACACTTAGCATCCAATTGCCAGGTAAAACCCAAAAACCCCATGGAGCCCCTGAGAAAGTGGTCCTCGTGTGTGTTTTTTTGTCATGTTTTCAAATGGGATTGACTACGAAGGCTCCTCTTTGGCTGGAAGGCTAGAGTGATGAGATAACAGAGCAGGTGGAACAGTCCAGGGCCAGGGGAGTCAGGTCAGACTCTCTCCTCTTTGCTGAACATTTAGCCAGGGGGACCTGTGTCTCCCAGGTGAGGGGAGATGTCACTTGGTGATAATTTTTTAGGTAGCATACCACGTCATGCTGCACCCTTTGGACGCTAGTTAAGGGCACAGAAGCCTGATAGCTCCTGACATTGACCACTGTGTCCTGGCCCCACAGGCCCCCACTCGGAGCCCCCATCCTGCAATGCCAACTCCATCTCCTGCCCTTCACCCTGCACTTGCAGCAACAACATCGTGGACTGTCGTGGGAAGGGCTTGACGGAAATCCCCGCCAACTTGCCAGAGGGCATTGTGGAAATGTAAGTACCACCCCTTCCTCCGTGGTCAGTTCTCCTCTCCATCCCAGCTGATCCCTGGCTAGACTGTGAGCCTGTGATAAGTTGTGTATTGGTGCTAACCATTAAAAACACTAGGAATCTCTTTGGAATCCTTCCAACTTACCCAGGTATGATAGCTCAGAGGTCAGGAGCATAGACTTGAGAACAAAGTCTGCAAGCTACAGCCCATGGAGGAAATACACCCACCACCTATTTTTGCAAATACAGTTTTATTGGCACACCTCCACACCTACTGTGTCCTGTCTGTGGCTGTTCTCATGTGGCAGCATTGAATAGTTGCAGCAGAGGACTGTATGACCCAGAAGGCCTAAAATATATTCTATCTGGCCCTTTGTAGTAAGTTTGCCAATCCCTGCCCTAGAACCACACCGATTATATTCTGGCTCTACCATCTTCCAGCTGTGTGACCTCAGGGGAAATAATTTCTCTTTCATCTTTAGCTTTCTCACCTATACTAATGTGATGATTATAGCATTACACCTCAATGGGTCATCATGAAAACTAAATGAAATACTGTATGTGAAGCGCTTAATGCAGTCCTCAGCACATGGGCGAGTGCTCTCTGGAATAGCGATGATGGTGGTAGTGGTAAGTAATCAAATGATGAGTGGATTTCATAGTTACCACCATCTGAGAACAGGACCCATCTCTTAATCATTTCAAAGCTGGATTTTGTCCTCTTAATTAGAGCTTTAGGTAAAGAGATAAAATTGTGCGTGCCTATGTGTGTGTACAGATGTCTAAACTTTTAGTAACATTTGTTTGTTCATGTAGCTCAGTCTCTTCCACTCTCCCCCCCACCCCCCATACATTAGAAAATGGCCAGTGTCTCATTCTGGAATGAGTAGAGGGTCAGTCAACACTGACCTCAAGAGCACTCTTTAAATTGCAGCAATTGTTTTCATTTTCTCTCTTCGTCTTTAGATGGCTTCATTAAAAACATCATTATACATACATGGAACTCTACCAATAGATAACCCACCGACTCCTTTATTCATTTGTGTATTCATTTAGCAAATACCTATTGTGAGCCCTCTGTGTCCTCATCGTCATTCTGTGCTTGGAAAGACGGCAGTGAACAATATAGACAAATTTCTGCCTTGATGATACTTGCGTTTCAGAGGTGGGGAGAATAAATACTAAGCAAAGTAAATTAGAGCCTATGTTAGAAGGTGGTGGGTTCCATGGAGAAAAAGGATTCAAAGGAAGGACTTAAAGTAAGAAAAGAAACAATTGGCTATGTGGAGGAAGAGTATTATAGGGATGGGACTAGCATGTGCAAAGGCCCTGAGGCAGGAGTGTGCCTGTGAACCAGAGGCCAATAGAGCGGAGTAGACCAACGGGACCATAGCAGGGGGTGAGGTCAGGGGGGTAAAAAGGAGCCAGATCCTGGGGTACTGTAAGGACTTCTGTTGCATTGACTGAGATGAGGAGAAGCATATGACTTACCGCATAGAGTCTTACTTTCTTCCTTCATCTACTTGGCCAGCTTTTCTCTGATTCCCTTTAAAACTCTCTTCCTAAGCCCCAGTGGACACATCCCTACCCCATGCCATTCCTGGAGGAAGAAGCTGGGCAAAAAGACTCCTGTCTGGCTGCCTTCCATGCCCTCGGTGGTCTTCATCCAGCTGTGCTCACAGTCCTCAGTTGTCTTTCCCACAGGCACCAACAGCTCGTCCCCCTGGTGTCTTACTGTGACTCTCCTCAGTCCCCTTGGTCTCTTGCTCTAATTTTGCAGAGGTCTCTCTCTGTGAGATCCACTTAGACTGCACCCGCCTTCTGCTCCTCCCTAGCTTCTCTCCCTCCTTCTGTTTTTCCTCTTCCCCTTCTGCACTGTTTCCCTCCATCATTTCCTCCCTCCCTCTGTGCGTTTCGCCCTCTCCCCTGCCCTGCCCACAGTCTTCCCACCTCACTTCCCACCCATCCCTCTCTCTCCCCAGCTAACCCTCTGCTTCCTTTGTAGGCAGGTTGGATTTGGCCCTCCCACCATGGATGTCCTAGATAGACTTCCTGCCAGCCCCCACCTCATTTCATATTCCCGTAGATCCTTGCTTTCTTTCTTGGCCCCACCTTCTTCCTTTCCCCCTCCATCTGCCAGGTTTTATCTTTTCTCTTTGGCAGCTGCAGACCTTCCTTGGCCAGGTTCCAAACCACAGTCTGATGAAAAGAGGCCAGTCCAGGTAGCCACGCTGTAGCCCATGACCCCCACCCCAGCTCTGATTTGGGGGGACCAGACCTGCCTCCTCTGCTCCTACTTCACATCTTTATTCCCCTGGCTTGGACCTCTAAAGTACAGAGCTCAGCCCTCTGGGCTGAAGGAACTTCAGATATTCACTTTTTTAAAAATTTCAGATTAATGTGAGGATACAAATAACCAGGTCGCAATATTTGAATTTGTTAGGTGGAATCCCTCTTGTAACTATGTCTTGTACCCAAAAGGCGTGTGACGTAGCCCTACATGGTGTCCGTTAGTGGGATACCCCAAACTCTCTCTCCTCCCTTCTTCCTTCTCCCCGCAACGTGAATTGAAATGAGTTTTTCTCCTCAATGGGCATGAATTAGATTATCTACTGGCTTCATATTAGTATTGAGTATATTCTTTTGATACTTTATTAAAGAGAATGTGTTTCACCTCCGTCTAGCTTAATACAAAAGATGTAAAGTCTCCATCTTTTTATGGCTGAATAGTATTCCATGGTATACATATACCACAGTTTGTTAATCCATCTGGACATTTTATTTTTAAAGCAACATTGACAAACTAGAACGTAACTGTCAAATGGCTGTCTCTGATTATTAGAGTTTTTCCTGATAGGAGGTAAACCAAGACAATTGTGATGTTTTTCCATTGAGCAAAAATATTCACCTTAAAGGAATGTCCTTAATTTTATGAGATGACAGCCACTGAAGGCAGGTATGTCTGTGTATGTGTCATGTGTAATTATATATATAAAACTGTTACATGATTATAAATGTATGTGTATTATATAAATATTATAACACACACATGTGGATTGCTATAGTTGGCAAAATAAAAGGTTTGTAACTACCTAGCCTGTGAAATGCAAATGTTTGGGAATGACCTTCCTAGGTGGCTAAAAGCATAGACTATGGATTGAGGCAGACGCTCAATCTAGCTCTAGCCCTGCCTCATAACCATTGGCAAATATCTTTTCTGAGCCTTGGTTTCCTCAACTGAAAAATGAAGAGGATACTGGTACCTTCTAATGGTTCTTATGAAAGTTGGATGAATGTGTGCAGGAAAATGCTTAGCTTTGTGTCTGGCACATACGATATATTGGGTTAGCAAAGCCTAGTTTTTCTGTTTGTTTTGTTTTTGTTGGTTTTTGTTGTTTTCTGTTTATTTTTGAGGCTTGGTAGAGTGCCAAAGCATCATAGGTAACAGCAACCTCAAACTCCTAGGCTCAAGCAATCCTCTTGCCTCAGTCTCCAAGTAGCTCAGACTATAGGCACCTGTCACAACACCCAGCTATTTTTTTTTAACACCTGAGCTCAAGCAATCTACCCACCTTGGCCTCCCAGAGTGCTAAGATTATAGGTGTGAGCCACTGCACCCCACCAAGACTATTATTATTTTACAATAATTACGACTACTGCTATTACCACCACTTTTATTAGGGATAGTGACTGGGTTAGAAACCAAATCCTGGGAACTGGAGCTACTTACACAAAAGATTCTTCTCAAAAGATAGGTTAGTTCTTGGAAGGGTGATGATTGAGAGATGCTGTTTCCTAATGAGCTAGCCGCTACATTGTTCACTGTGACTTGAACCTAGGCATAGCTCATCTTCATGCAAATGTATTCAGACATGGAAATAAGACTGCCCTGTTTATTGGGCTCCCACGGTCTACCAGATGAATGGCCCAGGAATTCTCTTACTGTGTTTGCCTTATTCTCCTCTGTGCTGAAATGAAGCTGAGAAATTAAAGCAGATGAGATGAGCCTCTGTGGTTAGGGAAGGTAGGCTGAGAGGTGACATGCAAGAGAGAACTTGGGGACAAAGCAGAACCTGCTTGTTCCAAAGAGCAGCAAAGCCTGTGCTTGAGATCCAGTGGGTTGGCCTAAAAGTCTTTAAAGCCACTAACATGCATCTTCTTCGTGGGGAGAGAGGCTGCAACTGGGTGGAAAGTTGAGAAAAAAGGGAGCAGAGAGTGGAAACAGCAGGATGCTCCCCAGGATGAGTAGAAAGTGTCTGATTTGTCATCCCACAGTCATTTACGTGTGACTTTTTAATATTAAGAATTCTGCTTCTTGTCCATGGCCACTATCTAATCCAAGTCTGTACTTCCTCTTGGGAATGCTTGGTATATTAGGCTCTCCAGTCCCTCTTCCCAATCCTCAGCCACTAATGATTCTCTTAAACTGCCTTAACCTTAGGAGGTATCCTGGACTCCCCTCCATTGGGGTGTGGGAGGAGGATGGGGAAGCCTGTGTCTCACGCAGAGCAATCTAGCAGGCTCTCTTCGCTTTCAAAGCCAAAGCAGCTCAGAGGAGTGTGTGCTGGTCTCCGGGAACACCAGAGCCAGTTCCTCTAAAAATAGCTTTCTTCCAGAGAACCCACAGTGAGATGATTCACTGCAGATTTTCTTCGAAACTGAGCTCCTTCCAATGGCCTAGTTCACCCTGCACCGTGTCAGAGCTCTGAACCAGCTCTAGCCTCCAGAAGGGAAGGATTGGGGGAAGAGCCAGAACCCACATGTACCTCTGTTCTGTGGTCTTCAGACATGCTTTGGGGTTTCATACACTCTGGAGGGGCCAATCTGTACTCCCCTCTTTGCATGGTGGGGGTCGTCATACCCACCTAGAGGTCTCCCGTGAAGATTAAATAACAAAGTTAGCACAATGTTCGGAAGCCACTGAAAAGACTATAAAAAGTCCAAACAGATACCCATACATGTATACATATGTCCCAGGACAGAATGATTTAGTCTCAGCTTCCCACACTAGTTTTTATCTGTTTTTTTCTAAGATGAAAAAAATTCCTCTGTAGGCATCTGGGCACATGCATGGAATAAGAAGAGCAAATCTGGCTCTGCGTCTGCACTTCTGCTGTCTGCAGGCAGTGCCAGGCATTCTGCAGACAGCAGGGCAGGAACGGCTGGTATGCGATATGCCCACATTCCTCATCTCCGCTGTGAACCCAGCAGAAGCACTCAGTGGGAGAGTCTCGGGCTCGCTGCCTTCCTGAAGAAGCACAAGCAGCAATAGTTAAGAAGAGGGGGGCAGAAAGGGGCTGCCTCAAAGATAGGTCCAGAGTAGAACCCTGAGAGGAAACTTCCCCTTCAGCCCTATTTGAGGCAGCAGAAGCTGAACCTTTGGGCTCTGGTTTGTCATCTAGTCTCCAACCAAATGACCCAGGGTGACTTGGAGGAAGAACAAACGTGGAATGTCCTCCCTTTAGCATGATCTGGACATCCTACCAAGTTCTCAAGCCAAAGGAAGATGAAGAAAGGAGGGAAAGGGGTATGAAACCACAGAGGTGGCTTCTGGGGAGCAACAGGATAGCCGAGTTGCTGGGAACACAAGTGCTTGAATCAGACCAACCTGAGTTCAAGTCTAGACTCTGCCGTTCACTACCTACCTCACCTTAGGCAAATTCACCTCTCATGCCACAGTTTCTTCACCTGTAAAATGGGTATATGAATACTGCTGACTTCATAGTCCTGTTGGAAGGACCAATATGAGCCAGTGTGAGAAGTGCACAGTGCCTGGCATATAAAAAGCCCTCAATAAATAGTAGATGCCCATCATTTCATTTCATCACCACAGCTCCAGACTCCCTTGACCAGTTGACTTGCAGACGTGCCCTTGCACTGGCTGGCCCCCGCCAGTCTCTCTGACATCATGACAACTTATGTATTGCTAGAAATATATTGTGTGCGGTAGCATGTTTGCAAATGACAGATCATTAAGGAAGCACGCGAGGAACTAGGGCAAATCAATACAGAGCTCAAATGGCTGAGATCCCCATCAGATGTTCCCATTGTTTTTGCTGGTGCAGGAAGATGCTCAGATGTTTGATTTGTATGTTTGTTTTCAAGCTAGTCCTATTAAATCAGTTAGCAGCCTGAAGAATGTTTGCCAGACAAAGAAAGGCACGTGCCAGTTGAGGGAGACCTGAAGCAGCTGTTGGCTTCAGACACATCCCTAACTGTGACAGTTTTTGCAGATGTGAATGCTGCTTTTCTTTCTTTCCATGGGAGTTTTTGCACTGGGGGTCTGAATCTTTGCATCCTTTTTCCAGGCTGAAAGATGGGGCTCTGTATAAAGCCGACCAGGGATACTTCCTGCACAGAGACTGTGCGTACACAGGCACACTGTGTGCACACTCCAGCCTTGCCTCCTGGGCAGACTGGGCAGAGGGGCCCTTTTCCCGGCAGATGAGCTAGCCATGACTAACAGAACAGAGGTGCTTCAGATCCAGTGGTATTCAGCAAAGCTCAGTGGGTGAGAGTGGGGCCTTGGAATCAGAAGAACTTGGGTTTGAGTGCCAGCTCTAGCTCTCCCTGACTTTGTGAATTTAGACAAGTGTCTCAACCTCTCTGAGCCTCAAATGTCTCAAGTAGGAGTGGTAATAATTAATGAGATCAGCTCCCTAGAGATGTAACTGTTAAGTCAGATGAACCAAGTAAAACTCTAAGCCCAGTGTCTGACATCTGAACACCTGATCATCTTAGCTCTTATGGTCATGGTCATGGTGGTGGTAGTGATGGTGGTAGTGATGGTGGTGGTGATGGTGGTAGTGGTGGTGGTGATAGTAATAGTGATGGTGGTGATGGTGGTGGTGGTGGTGGTGGTGGTGATGGTAATAGTGATGGTGGTAGTGATGATGGTGGTGGTGGTGATGGTAATAGTGATGGTGGTGATGGTGGTGGTGGTGATGGTGGTGGTGGTGATGGTAATAGTGATGGTGGTGGTGGTGATGAAGCTACACTGTTCACAACTACCCCCCACACCCCACCTCAAACAAATCCCTTTTTCTCATGGGGCAAGGTTAACCCCCACTGTGTCATGGACTTTGCTCTCCGTGAGCGGCTAGGTGTTTAGCCAGGACGCCAAGCAGCACAAGAAGCTGAAACTGCAGGCAAAAACTGAAGCCCGAGTGAGCAGGTCTGAGGAGCACAGGCTTAGAGCAAAGTCTCTGCCAGGGCTGTCAGGCTAAGCCTGGATTCTTTGTTCTTTGTTCAAAAACCACACCTCTGCACTTGACTGGCATATTTTATGTGCAGTCACATCTTTATTCCATTTTCCCTTAACTCCTGCATCTTTTTATGTAAGTGCCTCCTTCCACAGAGGCTGCATGGTGTTTCAGAGTGAGCTCTGTGGTCTTAACCCCTTAATCCATTTTGTGAGCCTTAGTCTTTCCATTTTCAGATACATATACAGCAGCAGTATATGCAAGAGATAGAGAGGTGCTGGGGCTCTTGATCCCTCTAGATCAGCGGTTCTCAACCTGTGGGTTGCGACCCCTTTGTAACAATGCAAATACATGCTGCATACCAGATATTTACATTACGATTCGTAACTGTAGCAAAATTACAGTTATGAAGTAGCAACGAAATTAATTTTATAACATGAGGAACTGTATTAAAGGGTCGTGGCATTAGGAGGCATCAGGAAGGTTGAGAACCAATGCTCTAGATTTTCCTATTCTCATCTCCAAAGTTCTCCTGTAAGTGTAAGGACGGGAAGACATAAGTAAATTAATTAGACCCCATAAACCATATCTCTTCATGTTTGTTATGGTAGCAATGGACTTTGGTTCTGTGATGGGCTAACATGGGCTGGTCTCTGTCACCAGACTAAACTCCTTGGGGCCAGAGTCACATCCTGTTCATTGATTCATTCTTCCCTCAGTTCTTGTACCCATCACTACCATGGGAGCTAATAGACCAGAGCGCCGGTGGGCCTCATACCCAGAGCTGACCTGACCTGCACGGGCTCGTGGCCTGCAGCTGGGGAGTGACGGATCCTCTTGCTGTTGTTACAGCCAGTGGCTCTCTCCAGAAGCATCTGGCGGCTGGAATCCCTTGTCAGAGGGGCAGGTGGATCACAGGATTCTGGGAGGGCAGGTGCCACCTGACCAGCAGCCCCAGGGATCTCTTGGCTGAGAAATCCCTACTGGACTCTGCTCATCTGTAAAATGAGCATGTCCTTGGAACTTCGCTGTCAAGGCAGGCGGCCTCAGGTCTGCTGTCTCTGTGGGTGGCTGCAGTAGCCCATGTTCCCTGAGCCCCTGTGGCAAGCTTTTGTGGCTGGCCGCGAGCCAGCCAGCTAGGGCCTCTGTCCAGCCTGCCTGTGACTGTGTTCCCAGTAATGCACACTCCCCGCCCCCCTCCAGCAGGGCACAAAGGCATTGTTAATAGACCATGGCAGTCTCATTTGTAGACTCTATTCATCTGGCAGCCAAGATTGTATCCATCCTGGTACTCCCTCTCCCTTCTCACCCGCCCTTCCCCTCCCCACTCCCCCTTCCTTTTGCCTGGAGAGTGATTTGTCTGTGTTATGGGTCGGCCTGACAAACCCTTCCACATTAGCAGCTCAGATGTTGTTTGAAATGGGAAAATTGCTGGCAAACTGCTCCATTAGCGGTTCCAGTAACAAATACTCTGTTCCCCCAATGAAGATGAGATCGCAGAGGCACAAATTAATACGACTGTCTCCCCTACTCTGCAGCAGGGATTACTCTTCAAGATGAATGCGTTCAATCCGACCAGAAACATGCACCCACTGGATGAGGCCTCGTTCCCTGCCCCTGCCCCAGCC
Organism: Galagoides demidoff; assembly: GCA_963574575.1. NCBI lineage: Eukaryota > Metazoa > Chordata > Mammalia > Primates > Galagidae > Galagoides > Galagoides demidoff. Next base: position 11,687 of record CAUYQV010132583.1, read on the forward strand.
CACCCCTGCGTCCTCTCCTCACATACCTTTCTTGGTGTCTTCCCAGCAGAGGGTTTGGGGAGCAGATGAGGAGGTGATGAAAAGATCTGCACCTTGGAGAGAAGGGAGATGGATGAGGATGAGAAGCTGAGTCCTCAGCCCAGGCCAGGCCGCCATTCATCACCTCTAATAGAGGGCCCCGCCTTCCCCTCATGCCTGTTCCCACCACACCTGTTCCTGCTGATGAGAAGTTATTTGAAAGATGAAAGAATAAAGAATGGGCATGCTCACTCACTCCCCACAGTCCCTTCTCTTCCAAGGAAGTTCCAGGTTCTGGGCCTGCTGCGTCTCTTATTCTTTGCGGAGTTAATAGGAGAGGAAGCGTTTCAGGAAAGTCCACACGAGGTTAAAGCCACAGAGTCCAGCTGCAACCCAGAGGAGTGGTGCAGTCTGGGGCCCTGCAGCCTCCGTGATGTCAGGGAGCCAGTTTGATGAGTGTCAGGCTGGGGACCTAAAGACGTTAAGGCAGTTCCTCCGCCATATTAACACGGCCCATTGAAAGCCCAGAAATGAAGCAAGCCATTGACATTTCAGCCCCATTAACAGGGCAGCTGGGTTTGTAACCAAATGGTGGCATGGTTCCATGACAGACAAGCATTTCTGGCCCTTGGTCCATCTCTCTTTTAACCCTTCCTTTTCTTTATCCTTCTGACGTGTTTAGCACTCTGCTTGGTTACTTCCCACAGCTTCTTCTGAAGAAGACAGCTGCTGCCAAAGGCAGTTTACCGTAAGCACAAATCAAAACTCCTCAAGCAGGCACCATCCTTCCTAGCTTTCTCAAGGGGGATTAGACCCTTGGATAAACGGGCCATATAGCAGGCCTGAGTTCTCTTGCCCTTCACGTGCTTGTCCCGTAACCAGAATGCATGTGCTTCGTATGAGAGAGACCATCTTGTCCTCAAGGCCAGAGAACACAGTAGCCCTTAGTGACCCCTTGTTAGCAGATAAATTGTTAATTGGCCTTTCTCTGCTCTGTTTCTCAGACGCCTGGAACAGAACTCCATCAAATCCATCCCCGCAGGAGCCTTCACCCAGTACAAGAAGCTGAAGCGAATGTGAGTTTCCCCTGGGGAGAAATGAGCCCCACACGTTTTCACTGTGGGGAGTAATTTCCAATACATATAGTGGACAACCTGCCCAGATAGCAAACCACATCCATTCCTCCTGGGCAGTTCAGTTTCAGACCTGGAACACTCTCCTAAGATTGGGAGATAAGATTCGGAAGTATTGCATGCAGATTGTGAAATGTATAGACTTCAGTGCGTGGAGATAAGAACCTCTCCAACTGGAGCAAAGTAAAATTATCTGCATAGGAGGTAAAGATGAGTTGGCCTTAATATCCCATACCACCATTTTCATTGCCCCTCGGCTTTGGTGATTGGATGTAAAATAGGGTTTTAGGCAGAGAAGTGACAGTGGCCCCACAGCTGTCTACACTTCTGTCACCAGCATCCCTACAACCACACATACATGCATGTAACACATACATAGTGAATGTCTACAGAGCCAGGGATCTGTGGATACAGCCATGAACAGAAATGAAGTCTATTCTCATGGACCTTACGTTTGAGTGGCAGAACTGAAAAAATTAATAAATACCAGAAATTGATAAGTACAAAGAAGTAAAACCAAATAAAGGGGGGATCTAGTGTGATGGTGGGGTTGTCTCTTTGGTGGGTTTGCCCTGAAGGCCTCTGTGTGCAGGTGACATGAATGAAGGGAGGGAGTGAGCCCTGAGTGCGCAGGACGATGGTCCCAGCAGTGGGGGAAGCACAGGGAGCCTGCATGGATGGTGTGTAGAGCAGGAGGGAAGGCTAGATCACGTGGGCCCTTAGACCATGGGGAGGACTTTCTGTTCTTTCTAAGTAAAATAAGAAGCCTCAGAAATATGATGTGACCACGACCACTGCCTGCATCCCCACTACCACCGTAACCCATGCCACTTCTGCCGTTACCCTCGTCAGTACCTGATGACGCCAACTCTGTTGCACCTTCCTGGCCGGGGCAGCTTTGACGGCACTGTGGCATCATTGCCGTCTCTCTGCCATCGTGACAATGTCATCATTCTTCCCGATCATGCAGTGACCTCGAGTACTGCACTGTGAGTCACTCCAACCTGGGGACTCTAAAGACAGGCCAGTAGGCTCCAGATATAGCCCAACCGTTGCCATCATAGATGTTAAAATTCAGGAGGGAAAGCTCTTTTCCTCTTTCAGGCTAAGAATCATTCAGTCTAGCCCAGATGCTGTTTTATTCTACTCTTACTCTCTCTGTTCCGCCCCCAATCACAGAGGAAAGAGAGGGCAGGTGGAATTACACATGGGCTCGGTTCTCCCTTCCGCACGAGGCTGATTCATTGGTTTCCCTCGAGTGGGAGGGCCTCTGTTAAAGAGGTTAAGTGTCTGCTGATTCCTTTTATGTTAAAAATAAACATCCCTGGGAAACAGTGGCATCAGTAAGCCTTACCCTCAGATCTTAGGAAGCCAACTTCCCATCTCTCCCTGGAAATCCAAATCAAACAAGATTTTCAGCTGGTGCAATTCCAGAAGTGGAGACCAACATAATGAGGCAGCTCTAAGCACGTACTTCTTCCCTCCCCTTGGCAGCATTCCTGCTGGAGGAGCTGTATAAATATAGGCCTTAATATTTAAAACCTTGGGCCATTAATCTCCTGGTGTCCCCGCTTCCCCAGCTCACTCTCCACACACCACCCCCCAATTCATTTTTAAAGCCTGGCTTGATTATGCAGCCAGATAGTAATTTCAGTGAAAAATGACAAGTTCAGTCACTGCCCCAACCTATATCTCTTGCATGATTTAAGTTACTGCTCTAATTTTTTGTGAAGTCCAGGTAATTTAGAGCTTGACTATGCCTTACTGTTCTTCCTCCGTCCTATTGGAGTTGCCGTCATTTGCACATTCAAAATTCATAAGACTGTCTCAGTCACGACCCGGAAAGGGAATTTAATTTTTGATCACTTCTGATGCTACTGATATTTATTATGATGCCCACTTTTTTTCCCCAAAGGGGATGGCAATGGAGAAAAGGACCCATTTAGAAATTTTCAACTAACAGAAACTTCAGAAATCTAGACTAAAATGCAATAGCTTGGGAAAAGTAGAATGAATTTCAAAGCCCATAGTGTGAATTTCTCTTCTGTGTACATGACCAGTTTATCCCTAATAGCTAACAGGAGGCCATTTCCCCCTTAACCATGACTGAACCACATCCTCCTCTTAGCTCTTAAAAAAGAACAAGAATTCTCTCTGAATGAATGACTTCATCCCTACCTATACTTAATGGTCATCTTAGTATTAAAAAACATTCCCAGGCAAAACTGGTAAAAGTTGAGTATCCTTTATCCTAAATCCTTGGGACCAGAAGTATTTCAGATTTTGGATTTTCTTCCAGATTTTGGAATATTTACATATACATAATGAGCTATCTTGGGGATGGGACCCAAATCTAAACAAAAATTCACTTATGTTTCAAATACATCTTATACACTCTGCCTGAAGGTACTTTCATTCAATATGTGAAATAATGTTGTGTGTGAAATAAAGTTTGCGTTTTGACTTTGACCTGACACATGAAGTCAGGCTTTTCTACTGAGGTGGAATTTTCTACTGGTGATGTCATGTCAGCACTCAAAAATGTCCAATCTTGTAGCATTTTGGATTAACGATGGTAAACCTATATCACGGTAGAGAAGCCCTTTGCAGGGAGTGTGAAGGCACGGGAGATAACCATTTGCTTTTACAGGCTGATTAACCCGTAGCCCTGACACTTGCGAGCCAAGCCTGTGTTTGGCCAGGTGTGCTGGGAGTGCTTTTCATTCACGTGCTCTTAGGTAGAGCACTTTTCCATGGGCTCCAGGACTTCCTAGTGTCTCACGCTTATATTAAATGACTGTTGCAGGCATTTAAATGTGCCACCTCTGTTTCCAATAGTCGAGTAAGGCTACCTTTTCTTGGTCATCCAGTTCATAACCCCTGGAGGACTAAGGCAGGTCTAGATTGACCAGATTCTAAAACATCCTGGCCTAAAGTATGACCCAGGAGCCATCTACATGGGAATCTAGAGATTTGGAAAATATGCATATTTTAGCCCCCATCCCAACCCCACCCCTGCCAACCAAACGGGACTCACTTGTAGATGCATTTTAATGAACATTCTCATGATCAGGTTTGAGAACTACCAGTCAAGAGGGACACCAAAGCCCAGACTCAGTTGTGAGACCAGCCCACTGTGGGTGGGGAGGGGGCCAAGCATGGAAGTCAGCGGGCCGCTGAAGCTATCCCCAGTCTGCCTACCCACCAGTGCCACTTCTGCATCCATAACAGGGAAACAGCAAAAAGGACATGAGATGTCCACTCTGTACCCAAATAGCTATGCCAGGCCACCTGTAGCTCCAAATGCTTCAGCTCTCAGAGCTGCTGTTTCCCTGCTGCAGAATTGAGAATTAAGCCTAAGTGTTCTGAATGATCTCACTTGGATATAAAATCTAAAAAAGTTGAACTCTCAGAGTAGAATGACGGGGGAGTGGGGATGAGGATTAGGGAGCTACGTCAAAGGACACAGAATTTCAGTTAGACAGGAAGAATAAATTCAAGAGACCCATTGTACAATGTGGTGACTCTAGTTAATAACAATTATGTACTTGGAAATCCCTAAGAGACTAGATCTCAAGTGTTCCCACCACAACTGATAAATATGTAAAGTAATACATATGTTAAATAGCTTGATTTAGCCATTCTGCAGTGAATACATAGCTCAAAACAGAGTGTTGTACACCATATATATATACACACACACACACGTATATACACATACATACACACACACACATAGACAGGGTAGCCATAAAGTTCATGAGCATTTTTAAATTGCACACTTTAAATTGTACCCAAACTTTATGACCACCCTGTATATAATTTTTTTTAATGGAAAACAAAAGCAAAGTGACCACCAAGGTCAATTCCCCAGCTAAACTATCACTTTTCCACCATCTCCAAACCAGGAGGCATCTCACCTTGTTCTCCAAGGAGGAATGAGTCCAAAAGTCTACTTGTGGACTGAAAACCAGTTTGCCCACGTAAAGCTAAAGCAGAGAGCTTCCCTGCTGGCCCCAGAGCTTCCCCTTGCATGCTAGAGGTCTAAGCTCTTTGAAGGGACAACCCATAGGCAGAAGGGGGAGAGGGTTAAACAGGCTTTCTCAATAGTTTGTTCTGAACAGATCCTGAGTGCTTGCTGAAACTCCTTGCCTAGGCAGCCACTCTGAGGGCGAGCAAGATTAGGATAATCCAGGGGTATTTGCTTGTTAAGACCCTTACACAAAAATGGAGCGCTGCAGAAAAGCCCCGTGTAAGCTGATGAGTTTGTGAGCACAATCTGCGGATTTGCTAGAGGCGATTTCACCAGCTAAAGGGATAAACTAGACAGCTGTGCCGAAGGAGTCTTAACCTGTGGAGTCCCTTTCAGCCAGCAGGCTTTGGAGACAGGGAGGGGAGGGAGCAGAGGCCTGGGCAGAGGTTACCGCAAGTGGTCCTTTTGAAGGCTATTAGGAGGAAGGAAGGAAACAGTTGGAGGAGATTCCCACTGCACCTGCAGAGAGGCTGGGAGGCTGGAGTGTCTGGCCTCGCTGGAGGCAAGTGCTTAAGAATCTGCTTAGATGTGCTTTTTTCTCCATATTCTCTTGTCTCTTTTTCGTTGACCCTCCAAGACCCCAGCTCTCCCTCTTCAGCACAAAAGCAAAGACCCATTGATTTACTTTGTTAAAGAAAAAGAACAGGAGAGGTTTGTTGTCACAGGAAATTGAGTATCTTTCCTTCCAGTGACAGGAGCCCAGAGGCCATCCCTGCACTAATGACTCTGAGAGAAGGAATTCCCCCTCAGTGAAGGGCCATTAGTGAGAGCTGGTGGCCCGTCCTCAGAAGTCCCTAGATTGCTAGCAAATGGGCAGCCTCAGGGCCCCTAAGGAAGAAGCCAGGGTCAGAGGTTTCTCTGCACCAACCAGGCTAGGGGGTTAGCTGCCTTGCAGCCCAGTGTTCTAGAATTGTTCAAGCCCACAGCATCCTTCTCACTCTGATTATCCAAGTCCCCAGACATTATCACGCTCTGTGCTTGGTCCCCTCTGTGGAACTCCTGCCAGCCAGCAACAAGCCCATGTGTCAAAGGTGTCCCTTGAGAATCCCATGATGTGCCGACATCACACAGCCAAGAGGATGCACTGAACCAGACAGAGACTTAAGTCACTGCTCAAAACCTCCTCTCAGGTCACGGAGGAAAAGTCACTGGGGAGGTGAAATGACTCAGGACATTCTGGGAGAAAAATAAGCATTTGCTGAGACAGGAGGCCAGAAGATGATGCTTAAAGGAACCCTGGGCTATAGTGGGTCAGGCGAGGCTGGTTCCTGTTCCATTTACACCGTTAATCGCTTGCTAATGAGACCTAAGGCCCTAATTACACGAGGCTCATTTTTTCACCTACAAAGTGAAGCCTCACGTGTGCACAGCCCCATGTCCAAATCAAGATGCCTGGGTGAGTATTCTTTGATGAACAAGAAGAGTGATACAAATGCAGTGAACTTTATCAGGAGGCAGTTGAACTGAAGGGTCTTTACGCTCCTTCTCTTGCACTATGAATAAGTAAACTGATTGAAGGATTGATTAACCCTTGCCCTGCAGAATGCCTGAAATGCTTGATTCACGCTTGGGAATGACCGCGATCACACCTTTGAGCCATGTTCTCAGACTCTCCCGTTCATGTTTTCAGAGACATCAGCAAGAATCAGATATCGGATATTGCTCCAGATGCCTTCCAGGGTCTGAAATCACTCACGTCGCTGTAAGTAGGGCCGGCATGGGGTGGGGGGAGGTAGAAGAGGGCCGAGGCCGTATTTTTCAGGAGGTGTTTATCAAGGCTTTATGTTCCCTTACACACTTGTGGCAACCTGGTAAAAGAAACAAATATTTCTTCAGGGGAAATTGATCTTGGGGAATATTTCTACAACCCAAATGCATTATTTTTATTGATTAAGTGCCTAGCAGCTTTCCCAGTTATTGGCTTCTAATTCGAATGCATCTTCCGCTCTAACCTCACTCCCCCCACATCCCCAGGCCACGGCACAACTCTCTCTCCTGAGAATGTCAGGAGAGAATTGTAACACGTGTTTATAACTGATGCGACTGTTTATGTGGCCTTGCCAAGCCAGGAGCTTATTTTCTTCCCTGATTTTCAGGCTTTTTCTCCAGACCATCCTCATGGCCATTATTCTGGGAACACATCCACCCATCCTATAGCCCCTCCTTTCTTTGAGATTGAAACCCTTTAGCAGCCCACTGGGTAGAACCACCCACCAGCGGCTCCGAGACCCCCAGAGGCAAGAAGGTGTGGGATTTGCTATGTGGCATAGAAAGTCACTAGAGCTTTCTATGTATGTCTCCCCACAGGCAAAATGGGAACACTGATAACCTTTCCAACTACACCCATTCAATCATGATTACACTTACAACCAGACAGTCATCGGCAGCACTTAATAGCACTATGTACCACTGTTCTAGGAGTCTTACTGGTTTAATCCTCACAACAACCTAAAATATAAAATCTAGTGTCATCTCTTTTACAGTTGAAGATACTGGGTAATCTAAGCTCTACAAAGATAGGGATTTTTATCTGTTTTGTTCCTGGCTTATATGCTGGCACCACTGACTATACCTGGCACACAGTTATTGTGCAAAAGGAAAAAAAAAAAAGTCTTGTCAAATAAATAAATGTAACTTTTCCAAAGTGTACGGTAACAAGTAGGAAAGGTGAGGTTTGGATCCAAGATGTCTGGCTTTGATCAATCTTTTCTATGCAACCCGTTTGCCGAATTTACAAGTGGGCAGGTTAAAAGATACACATCTCTCCCCTTACTGGGCAGGGGCTGAGGACAGGGACGTCTCTGGGTCAGCTGCTGCCTGCTGCTTGCAGAGTAAATTAGTTTCATTTATCGAATAGAACATCTGGCTGGGATATCAGAGACAGGACTATGTGTGAGATTAGCGCCTGCTCATTGTGTTCAAGATCACAGAGGAGAAGGGAGAGGGCCACCTGCCGCTAGGATCATCTCTCTGCCCCCACCCTCCTGCTCCTGTGGTCTGCTTTCCCTCAGCCAGGAGCTGGGGGCAGTCTGAGGACAGTGAGCTGCTTCCAATCTTGCAGGAAAAGAAATCCAAAATCTGGTGGCCAGACTTGAAATTGTCATGCCACTGGCCAATTGTTACATATATTTGGGCATTAAATGGAGCACTGCTCACCCCCAGTTGATTCATTCATCCATTCAGTAGATGCCTGCTATATACCATCCATTCAGTGGGTGCCTGATGTATACTGAGCAATATTGTAGGCATTGAGAATGTGGCAGGGAGCTGGACAAGCAAGACCTTGGCCTCATAGAGCTTGTAGGTGAACACAGGCACACCTAATCCCGCAGACGAGGGACCAAGGTACACGGCTGGAGAGCCTTTCTTTACCCCTTCCCTGTTCATTGATTTATTTACTCATTCATTCAACAGATATGTATTGTGTTAGATCTTGTTCTGTTTGGGGTATCTGGGGACCCAGTCATGAAGAAGCCATATAATGTCACTGTATGTATGGAGCCTCCATGCAAGGGAGCTGGGGGGAAGGAGGGAGAAAAAAATTAAAATGAATAAGTGTATAAGTAGTGTAATGTGACATAAAGGGACAAGTGGTGTGAAGAAATAAAAGTAGGGTAACACATTAACTGAAATATTGCAGAGAAGTCTCCCAAGGGTAAGATGTTCTAGCTCCCACCTGGCAGTCAGGGAGAAGGTAATCAAGGTAAGATCTAGGGTGGGAAATGAGACAGAACTACACTCAGACCCACCCACCCCCGCACCACGGTGGACACAAAGGCAGGAGGTGGGTCCAGCTTGCTTCAGCCTGCCTGAGGTATAGCAGGTGGCCTGAGAACCCCTCTGACCCAAGCCCCCACCCCTACTGGGCACATTGCCTGCTGTACTAGAAGCTATGACATCAGCTAGGACGAGCAGACAGTGACATGACTACATTTGGCACAGTGAGCAGTAGGGCATTAATATGAATTACAAATGTGAGCCTGAGCCATCATGCTGACTTTTATTTAGTCATTAATTTGTTGAAACATTAATGAAACACACCCGCAGGCTGATGGAGACGTTCACTCTTCACTCCCAGTAGTGTCTGGAAATGGGGAGGGGGGGTTGTTTTATGGATCCCATTTACCATCTCTGCATCCTAATATTTTGTCTCCCCAAAAAAGGATAACAGCCTGGATCTGCAATCCGAGTCAGAATTGAATATTGCATTCATTCGGGGCACTTCGGAGCCTAATTGGGGACTTAAACAGATGCACACATGCGCCCAGGGAAACGCGCACACATCTCAAGCCCTCCTTAGATCAGCATCCTCAGCCACAAAAGAGGCAGTCTGTGCTATGGGTGGGAACAGAGAGAGGCCAGGAGGGTCCCCCAGGGCCTGTGTGAGGATCAGCAAGGTCCATGCACACAGGCCCACTGCGCCCTGGGGAGGGAGACCCAGTGGACTTCTTCCCCTCAGGACAGCAAAGACAAGACCATGAATAGGAGACACCTGTGTGAGGGACACTGCAGGCCGAAAAGAGAGAGGGGCAGAAGGGTTCTGAGTTCCTGGGCTCCTAGGATCAATCAAGGACAGAGAAATGGAGTAGAAAGCAGAAGCTGCCATCACCCCAACACAGTGAAGCTCCCCAGTTTTCCTGAAGCCAGTCCTTGACTCAGCATTCCTTGAGCCATGTGGAGATGACCCCAGACACCCCCGGCCCTTCCCAGATGGATGATTAAAGGACTCGCTCAGGAATTCCTAAGAGGCAATGGGCTATTCAAAGGAAATGTTCTGTAGGCTGGGCTCAACCTGATCAATACCCATTGAAGACCAGGCGTCCTCCCACATCGCTTATTTATTGCCTGGGTGTGAGTCATGTTAGCAGCTGGGAAGACACCAGGGAGGGACTTTTTCTCCCTGTTGTTTATTACCTATTGGCCTGGCCTGCCCGAGAGGGAGCCCGATTGTCCTCACCTCCCTGACAGCCTTCCCTCCAGCCCCTGATTGCCCTTGGCTACCTCTGTCTCGCTGATGAGGAAAAGGGATCTGCAGTCTGGGGAAGCAGATGTCCTGAGGTCCCACACCCAGAGTTGGCCGAGGAGACAGCCTCCTAGATAAGTGAGTTCTGGTGGCCTCACAGCCACAGTGACAGCTGTCTTCTGCTCTCTTTCAGGGTGCTCTATGGAAACAAGATCACCGAGATTGCCAAGGGACTGTTTGATGGGCTGGTGTCCCTGCAGCTGCTGTGAGTAGGACCTTGTCCCTGCTTGTGTCTCTTGGACTATTTACAGGCTTGAACCCATGCCCTGGAGAGTTCTTTTGACTTTATGTGCATCAAAAGGAAAAACACATAATCTGAGCTATGCACTCACTCCCTCCATCTCCTCTTCCTTTGTGAAAGAAGAACCAGGGCGTTGGCCATAAGAAGGCCAAGGTCAGTGCACACAGACCTGCGTGATACAGCTCAGGCCCCGGGCCCAGGCATGAATTACTAAGCACAAGTTTGGGGCTAGAAATCAGGAAAGTGTTGAATCTCGCAGAGGGGGAAACATCTTGCAGAAGTGTGCAAAGAAAACAAGCACATGCCAAATTCCAGCGTGAAAGCTGAGATGGAGCTGCTGATAGACGTGTGACCTTGAAGAAGAGTGGGGGTGGGGCGAAGGAATTACCGAGAATATTGTCACCAACATGACTCTATCTGGGTAAGACATGGCTGAGGGGGGAAATGTTTACTTAATTTACAGGAAGAGTTGTTCCCTCGAATTTTAAGCTCCAGGATTATTTGTTTACATTTATATTGCCCTGGTCATTTGACCTTAAATGTTTGAAGAAGATCATTGAACTCTGACGTAGAGACTGAAGGAAAGAAATTTAGCTTATACCGTATTTTAAGATTTTGTGATCAGAAGAGAATCATCTCTGCTTTGATTGGGCAGCAGTAGCGTCTATACACACGTACTGTGGGTGTAGGAGAGTGTGTTTGTGTGTACGTATGCATACAGGTTTGCTCTGTGACCATCATAGCTTGTGTTGGTGTTCAGAACTGATCTTGAGTATGCTGTGAGCAACAGGGAATACCAAGGCTCAGAGAGAGAAATGACTGTCCCTTAGTCACACAGCAAAATAGGTGTGGAAACTGATAGAGAGCGTACTGGTTGCGTGGCTCAGATGACTCCCAGCCCCCTGAGGATGTGTAGCATGCAATGTGTATTCACAGAGACATGCCCATGAGTGTGTACACTTGTGTCTTTAAAATCGCCTCCAAGTCACAGGCAGTGGGGAAGAGGCCTGGGCTCTCCCTGCTTCCCATCTGCAGTGTGAGCTCACAGGGCAGGGGGCAAGCTGGGTCTCTAAATGAGTGGGAGGCACAGGAACGCAGAGGGAGAGAGGAGAGTGGGCAACACATCCTGATGCCCACGGGTGGATGGGGTGTCACGTTCTGCCAGGCTAGCATGAATGTTTTTCATAATCTGTGTGTTTAAATCTGGGCTTTTAAGGCTATTTGTTAGAAGGACATGCCAGGGCTGTGCAGGGAGCTGGGTGTTTCACAGATGGTATTCTTTGCTTGTAGCAAAGAGACTGTAAGTTATAACTGCCACCATAAGGCTAGTTAACTGTAGCTATTAATCCCCTGAAAGAAGAAACAGCAGCAGCCACCTTGCAGTAGATTTGGGGGTGTTGCGTTCACCAGGCTGGTTTGCATGTGGGAAGGAAAATGCCTTCTTTAAACATGTTACAGTTGCAGAATGTACACCAAAGTACCTAGCACTGTGCATGGCCTGTATCGAAGATGCTATAAGTGCATTTTTTTTAAAAAAAAGAGAGAGAGAAATGTGTCCCAGCTCCAAGCTGACAGTAGTCACAACATTAATAGAACAGGACTTTGCATGGGTTGGGAAGGCAAGCCCAATTTACTATCACCATTTTGAACAGATGGAATTGAGTAGCTCGGATAAAAACAAAGCATCCCCCTCTCTCGAAACCAAGAGTTGACACAACTCAGGCAGCCTGACTTTCCAAAAGAAACCAGCAACTGGGGCTCAAATAGCCGTCATTGGGTTTTGACCTGCTGTTGGGCAGTTGGAAAGCGAGTCGTGATTAGATCTAATTTAGCGTTCTGCCCGCTGTAGATTGGATTTCTCCCTGTTAGACTGGAGACACTCTGATAAGAAGACTCTGATTAGAATACTCTGGTAGTCTGGGTAATTTCCTCTCCTTTCACTCAAAGGCTTTTTGTGAGAGGTTTGTATTTTTTCTTCTCACTCCAGCTCTCCAATTATTGATACATCACAAAGCTGAGCTGTCTCTGCTGTACCAAGTGGTCCTGAAAGTTTCCTTTCTGGCACCTGGGATTATGCCAGTAATACAGAGGGTACATTGCAGCGTGGGGGTCCTGCCTGCCTCACTTCTTCCCCTATTTCTCTGAACTTTTCAGCCATCCCACCACACTTGCTGCTTCCAGAAGGTACCCGGCCAGCTCCCCAGGATGGTTTTCTTGGCATGTTCTTTTGACCATTCTTGGTGGCATACCTCAGCGTTTCTCAAAGACTATGGCAAGCAGATCTACACGGACAAGCTTCAGCAGTTCTGGGAGATGCCCCCTAGACATGGTCCCTTGTCCCAAGCCTTGCAACTGTTATCCCCTTTCTTTTTTTTTTTTTTAATTAATTGATTTCTGTGTACATTGATGCAAACATGGGGTACATTGTGCTGTTTCATATACAATTTGAAACACCTTCATCAAGCTGGTTAACATAACTTTCACATCATTTGGTTAATCATTGTATCAACACATTTATATTCTAG
>CAUYQV010132588.1:0-16688 GCA_963574575.1 Galagoides demidoff
TCTTTTTTATTTTTTTTTGAGACAGAGCCTCAAGCTGTCCTCCTGGGTAGAGTGCCATGGCATCACAGCTCACAGCAACCTCCAACTCCTAGGCTCAAGCGAGTCTCCTGCCTCCGCCTCCCAAGTAGCTGGGACCACAGGCGCCCACCACAACGCCCAGCTATTTTTTGGTTGCAGCCATCATTGGTGTTTGGCAGGCCTGGGCTGGATTTGAACCCACCACCTTAAGTGTATGTGGCTGGCGCCTTAGCCACTTGAGCCACAGGCCCCGAGCCATGTGTATTGTTTTGAGCCACTAAGTTTGTGATAATTTGTTATAGTACCAATAAGAAACATGATTGCCCTTTCTCCCTCAGGCTCTGGCTCTTTGATTCTGTCTGCACTGGTCTGTTTTTGCCGCTTCCAATTGGTCACATTTTCTGAATTCATCTGCCTTGGCCTTCATCTCTTTTCCTATGGATTACTTCACTTTCTTGGCTCCATTCCCACTGCCAAGGCTTGTCAGACAATGAGTTCTTTCTGGATCTCAAGAAATGTCTCTGAGTCTCTTTAGGAACCTTGTATTGTCACCAACTGAAGTGCCTTGCCATGGCCTTCAGTGTCCATGCTTAACAGCCTTGCTTGCACATTAGAATCATCTGGGAAACTTTTTTTTTTCTTTCTTAGAAACAGATTCTCACTTTACCACTGGCATTAGCGTCACAGCGCACAGCAACCTCCAGCTGTTGGGTTTAGGCGATTCTCTTGCCTCAGCCTCCCGAGTAACTGGAACTACAAGTTCCCGCCACAATGCCCCGCTATTTTTTGTTGCAGTTTGGCTGGGGCCAGGTTCAAACCCGCCACCCTCGGTATATGGGGCCAGCGCCCTACCCACTGAGCCACAGGCACAACCCCATCAGGAAAACTTTTAAACTCCTGATGCCCAGGTGAAGTCTCAGACCAATTAAGCAGTATTTATGGAGATGGGTCCCAGACACCAGTAGTATTCAAAGCTCTCCAGGAGGTTCCAGTGTTTACCAAAGGAGGACATGGTCTTGCATGATGAGATGTGTAGGTGGGTCTGTCCTGCCATTTTACTCCTGGTATTGCAGCGGCACTGCCTTATATTTTCTATTCCTTGACCATACCAAGATTTATGTGGCTATACAGCTTTTGTATTCCACGTTCCTTCTACTTGGGGCCCCTCTTCCTTCAGAGTTTCACATGGCTTCCTTTTCTCATTCAGGTCTCAACTCAAAGGGAACATATTCAGAAAGGACTTCTACCACTTGTATCTCAAGAAGTTTTCTTCAAAGGCATTCACTATCTCTTTACCCAGATTTACTGTATTCGTGGTATTTATTGCTATCTACAATGATCTATTTGCTTGTTTATGGTCTGTTTCTATCCAACAGAAGGTAAGATCCCAACCTTCATAGGTGCTACAGCTTTCCCTGCACCTGAAATATCACCTGGCACACAGCCTCAACAAATCTATGCCCAGTTTGTTGACTTGCTTTTCACAGATGGGAAAAGTGAAGTGGTCTTTTGATTAATTCTGCTTAGACTTTCTTTCTTCTCAGTCAATAGTCACTCCTCAGTGGCAGATGCCAGACACTATATGAGACATGGCGCTCAGTTCTCCCTGGAGGAGCTCATGACTAACTGTCATCTTGCTTTTATACCTAGGTGATGGAACTCCTGCTAACAAAGCTTTAGCTTAGCCTTCATGCCCTGGTTACCATGGGTTCATATCTAATGGTTCTAGGACTTTAGTAAGGGAAAAGGCATTTGGAGGTAGACTCTGCCAGGAAACATTTCACTCCTCAAGACCTTTTCCTTCTTTTCAGAATCCCTAACAACTCTACACTTGATCCTTTAATCCCCTTTTGGGTTCATTCTATCTCTGGAGAGCCGGAAGGGTGGATGTGATTTTGTGTGTGTTGGCTTGGCTTGCTGTAGTTGACTGTGACTGCATCCTTCCTCTCTGTTAGCATCCACATCTTCTCCTTGTTTAATGTAGGTGCCTCCCATGTAACTGTTCCCACCCCTTTCCTACTTCTTCCAGGATGCCTGCTTGTGGTGTTGTGGAATATTATATCTCAATATCCATCCATGGCCTGGGGATATTAGAGGTGGGAGAGATCTTAGCCCATCCCTTTCTTTCTTTTCCTTCTCTTCTTTTTTTATTCTTCTCTCCTTTTGTTTATCCTCCAGTCTCTCTTCTCTGTATCAGTCATATCTCTGTACTTTTAAAAGCCCACAGGTCTTTAGGAGCCTCCAAGGGGGAAAGGTAGGTATGTAGAAGTGTTTGGGAGACCGATGACAGGACAGTCATGGTGCCTGCCCTTTGGAAGTGTGATAAGGCAGGTAATGTGTATCCATCATCATCCAAAATCTATCATTACTAAATTAGGGGGCATAAAAGATAGATAAGGTATATCCATCATTAACCTAAATCTTTCATTACCAGATTGTAAAGGAGCACTGTGAGGGGAAGAGTAGGTGAGGATTCTGTTGACAGATTGGGGGATGAGTAGGAATGATTTCAGGAACAACCTGTAAATGAAGGGAAGTTTGTGTTAAGTGACAAAGAAATGGAAAAAGCCAAATGAAGAATGTAAAGCATCTTTAGGGAAAAAACTGTACTCGGGAAAAGAAGGCCCAGAAAGTAAGAAGTATAAATGAAGGAAACCACAATTATTTCTCAATTTCTGCTCACTATGTCCTTCCAAAATATTTTTTTCAATATTAACTTGCTTCTATATTGAATAATTTTAAAAAGACTCTGCAGTTTACAGTATATTTCAACATAACTGGAAACTCTGGCAAGGCAGTTTTCCTCTACCACTGCTCCAGGGACTCTTGTTAAAACATCCTCTGATAGGGAGAGCAGTTTTAGGAGGGGTGGACTTGAGGTAGAGACAGAAGAAGATTCAGCCAGATTAATCTAAAACCATGATGCTAGAAGACACAACCTGTGCTGGAGGAATGTCATCCTCATAGCACATTCTCTCATTTAACCTTATTACAGCTGTGAGGCCAAGTCCAGTCGTTTCACAGTGAGGTCACTGGGATTCTGGCAAGGGATTTGCCTATGCTCAAATAGCTGGTTAGAGGCAGAGCTAAGAATTAATCTAAATTTCCTGGCTCTAAATTCTGTGTTCTTTCCCTTAAACATTAATTTCTTCTGAGACTGAGAAAAAAAATCCTCTCTCTCTTTATCTCTGTTTAGGGCCAACAGTTTCTCTGAGATGTTGCCCCTCCTTCAAGTTCATCCTGCATGCTCATTTGTTCTCATTCCTTTTAACAACCCCTACCCTATCAATGTTATTGATACTTCTCTATCCAGCCTGTAAATCCCCCCTCAAATACTCACTGTTCATTTTTCCCTTCTCAATAGTCCCAGGGCCTTCTTGTTTCCCAACCTCTTAGCAATGTCCCTTTAAAAGCTGTGCATTTATTCATCCATTCATTTAATCATCCAGCTACTATTTACTAAACACCTACTATATGTCAAGCACTGTTCTAGGAGTTAGGGATGCAATGGAGAAGAAGCCAGACATGGTCCCTGTCCTCTGGCAATTTAGATTCTATTAGGGGAGACCAACAATAAGCAAATAAATTAACAAGATAATTATAGATCTGATAAGTGCTTTGAAGAATACAAAGAGGGTAACATAAGAGGAATTACCTAAAGGAGGTATTTTCTACTGTTAATAGGGTGTTAGAAAACACTCCTCTGAGGAGGTGACATTTGAAAGGAGCCCTGACTGATGAGAGGAAGACAGTAGTGAAGAAGAGTTAGGGGAAGGCCCTCTGGGCATAGAAACAGCTGGTGCAAAGCCCTCCCCAAGTGGGAAAGATCTTGAAGAAATGTGAAATGTGATGAGAATGGTTAAACATAATATTGGAGAGATATTATAAGCCAAGCTGTGCAGAACCCGAGAGACCAGGATAAGGGCTCTGTTTTAAGAGCAGCAAAATGCCACTGAAGACCTTTAAGTGGGGGATTTACATGGTCCAATTTTTGTATTTAGAAGTGCATTTTGTCTTATTAGTCTTTTCTCTCCATTTTCTTTTCTATCCCCTTCACGTTATTATTTACATGCAAGATGATCATCCCATTTCCATGTCCACTCCCCCATTAGGGAGAATAGAACTTCCAAACAAATTATTTATTAACCTGTACAGTCCCACCTCTTATTAGCGAGTTCAAAGAACTCTCTAGATTTATAGAATATTAGAGTTGAAAAGAACACTAATAGTCTGTAGTTAATCCTTACAATATAGGTAAGAAAATTCATGCCCAGAGAGATGATCTAGCTGGTGTGTAAGTAAAGGAATCTTTCTGACCCGCATTCCTCAAGAGTGCAGGAGCAGGTTCCTTCCTGTCTCTTTGGCACCTCTTTCACTTTAAAAGATATTAACTGAGCACCCAGGATATGTCTAGAGTCAAAGCCCAGCTTCACAAGAAAGAGAAGGAGTAAACAGGAAGTCCACGCAGAGGGACACTGATATATGATGGTAAGCTTAACAGACGCTGCCCTCAGGCAGCTTAGAGTCTGCACTAAACACTCACATACATAAACAGCTTGTGTGATATAGGAAAGTACAAGGTAATGAGAATTGAACCAGGTAGGCCCCAGGGCAGGAAGCAGAAAACATGTTAAACAGCAGGGGATTTAATTCCAGGAGTAAATGATAAGAAAATTATTGAGGGCAGCGCCTGTGGCTCAAAGGAGTAAGACGCTGGCCCCATATGCCAGAGCTGGTGGGTTCAAACCCAGCCCCAGCCAAAAACTGCAAAAAAAATAAAGAAAAAAGAAAATTATTGAAAAAGCTGAAGGATTAGAAACCAGGAGGTCCTAACTGGGTTCTTGCTTCAAAGGCAATCACACTGAAGGTCAGAAATGCTGTAGCTACTGCTAGTATAAGGGCCAGTCCCCCAACTACCCTGCTCCCAAGAACCTCACAACTCTATTGGGGCTTTTCTACCCGCTCTTCTATCAGAAAATGGCCTCCATCTCACTTCTGATTTTCAAATCTCATAAAGACACGTCTAACTGGAAGGACTCAATTCATGTCCAGAGCCCTAGCTGCAAAGAATTCTGAGAAATGGAGGTTTTACTTTCCAGCCTCTGTAATAGAAGGGGAATAAAGTCAATACACATATCTAGGGTTAGCCAGATAAAATACAGGATGTCCAGTTAAGTTTGAATTTCAGTTAAAGAAAGAATTTTTTAAATATAAGTATCTCCCAAATATTGTATAGGGCATACTTATACATGTAGTAATAAACAAGTATCCATTGTTTCTCTGACATTCAGATTTAAATGGATGTCCTACATTTTTATTTTGCTGAATCTGATAACCCTACAAATATCCAGCACAGAGATTGAGAGTAGGGGTACATAATTTGGAGGTGATATTGAAGGTCTCTCTTGAGGGCACAACATTTAAGGGGATTCCTGAGAGATGAATAAGAATTTATCATTCACAGAGAAGAGGAAAGCACATTCCAGGCAGAGAGAATAGCTTTACAAAGGCTCAGAAGCAAAACAATTTGATATAATTTAAGCAAAGGTGGCACATGAGCTGGGGTAAAGATGGTATAAGATAATAGTGAAGACTTAAGGGCTGGAGCAAGTGCAATCTTCCATTTTGAGAAGTTAGAACAAATCAAGAGTGCAATGGGGGAGACCCAAGGCCACCACATATTAATGGCATCCCCCAGAGTTGTACAAGGTAGTCCATCCTGAAGAGAGAAAACTATAACAGTGATTTAGGTGGGAGATGATGATGGCTTGAGTTAGTGAGATGCAGTGGAGGAGACCAAGGTAAAGTGTGTTTCGAAGATAGAATTGACAGAGGTGTTGAAGTGACCTTTGGGATATGAAGGAGAGGAAAATCAAAGATGAATTCCAATTTTTGGAATTCACAACTGTGTCAATGCAGTGCTATTACTGAAGTGGGAAATGCCTTTAAGGAACTTTGGGTGTTGAGATGGGATCACTAGAGAGGTGGTAAGGACAAGGTGATGAGTTACCTTGTTTCAGTTGAACAACAGTGCATGACAACTGCCTCTCCTCTCTGCAGGCTGTTTTCTAACACATGCTCACCTGCTGGTTCTCTCCTCTTCTCCCTCCCTGCCTTCTCCTCTATCATTTTCTCTTTATTATTTTCTCTCCTTTCTTTTTGCTTTGTAGACATCCTATGTCCTTGACATAATCAGAAGCTTAGCCAGTGACATGGATGGAGTATAGAAAGCTTGAAATGGAAAGGTTTCCTGTAGTTCTGTGATCCAGTGGACCTAGTAAATCATTTAACATCTCTTGCACAGACCCCAGGAAGGGGTAAGGCTGGAGGAGGGAGAAGAACTTGGACTGAAGCAGCTCTAAGAGGCACTGGAAGAAGGAGCAGCCATTGTTCTCTAGCAGATGGGAAAATCCATTAGTCCAAACTCCTCACTCTCAAGTTGAGAAAGCTGAAGTTTTGTCCATTCTGACCAAACTAGGTTTACAGAACTACACAGTATGAAGGAAGATTGATATCACTTGGACACAATAGGATTTCAACTTTTGTTAGTTTTGTGGCTGTAAAGTGGAAAAATACTTACATCAAAGAATTATTTTAAAGATCAAAGAAAATAGTTATATTCATTACTTCAACAAATATTTACTAAGTACCTACTGTGCTCCAGATACAGTGTTGGAAGCTGGGGACTCAGCAGATAACAAAGTAGACAGGAGCCTTTTCTCATTAGAATTGCATTCTAATGAGAAAACAGATGATTAACAGATAAGTAAGTGAAATGTATGGTAGGCTCCATGAAGCAAAGTAAAGCTGGCAAGTAAGATAGGGAGTACTAGGTAAGATAGGCAGAGAGAATTTGAACAAAAATTTAAAGGTGAGAGAATTAGTCAAGTGCTTATCTGGAGGAAGAGTGGTCCAGATGCAGCGAAAGGTAGAGACAAAGGCCCTGAAGCTGTAGCATAAGGGGTCAGCAGAAGAGGAATATGGAGCCAGAGAGGGGACGGGCAGGCTGTGTGGGGGGTCTAGGTCACTGTAAGGACTTTCTTTAGTGCTAGTAGAGGTGAGCGTTGTAGGGCTTGGAGATGGTAGGAAGGAGCTGAGTCCAAGGGCATGAGTTGATGGAGAGCTGAGTGGATTTGCTGCTGGACTGGTGGGATGTGAGTGCAGAAGAGAAGTCAGGAAGCTCTAAGGGATTTGGCCCCAGTGCTAGGAGGACAGAGCTGCCAGTGACTGAGGTGGGGAAGGCTGTGAGGGGCTGGCTTGGGTGGGGAGATGAGGAGTTATGTGTTGGACGTGTGAAGCCAAGCTGCCTGTTGGCCATCCCAACAGCATTGTGGACTGTGCAGCCCTACATGAGCATATGACTTTGGGAGTGGCAACAGAACCAAGAAGAGCAGGAAAAGTTCAAATTAACACAGCAGTTTATAAGTCTCAAATCTTTTAAAAATTCCACTGCTCTCTTAACTAGTTCAGGACAGTTTGTAAAGGAAACTGGGGGCCATGGAGGGTAAGTGGCTGGCCTGCTCAAGGTCAAAGTCTTCAATAAGGGCAGAGGCAAAGCTGAACCCAAGTGCTCCCTCCCCCAACAGTGTTAGAACCCTGACTCCAAAGGAAACAGACACAAAGGGAATGTCTGGGACATGGACTATGAGTCAAAGAACCCAAGTTTGAGACATGAAAGACAGCATGAGGCAAAGCAGTGGGACCTAGTGAGGGAGGCAGCACCACAGAGAGTGACCTAGAAAAGCCGGATGAGCTGACAGCAAGTTCTGAGTGCCTCTGCGTCCTGGCCACATGACAGACCCTCCCTCCCTTCCTTCCTTCCTTTTCTGTGGTGACAAGTCACCAAAACATCACTGGCATGCTGCTGGCATCCAGCCTGCCAATTAGTTCAGGAGCCTCTCCCTCTGACTTCCTCCTGAACCTCAGATGTTACCCCTGCAACACACTGGGCTCCAGCCTTGTCCTGCCCCACCCTGCATCTCTGGGAGGAAAACTGGCCCCAGGACCTACCTGCCTGGGACTCTCTAGCTCCCCTTAACAAGCCCCTCCCTGAACAAAGCGTGGCATCTCACTCCCTTTTATCTGTCCTTTTATCTGCCATCTCTCTGAGCACCTTGAAACCAGGCTCAGAAGAGTTATCCAGACCCATGCTGGGCTCTCCTGCCCCCAGTGGTGGCAAGGGGTGTGTGTGTGTGTGTGAGGAAGAGCAGGAAAGAGCTTCAAGGAAGTGGAGGGAAAGGAGGCCACAGCACTCTTGGGACAGCTCTGAGGAAGCATTGAAGATGAATCTATTCTGGGAGGCGAAAGCAAACAGAGAAGTGGACATTGAGGAATTAGGAAAGAACAGGGCCCACCAAATTAGAAAATAGGAATGGGAGGGTGAAACAACAACACTGGAAAGGAATGAGGAACAAGGATGGGGAAGAGAAGGATGATCTTCCAGAAGTGGCTGGGCCTGAGGAGAGGATTTTGTCAGAACTCTAAAGTTTGAAATAAGGTTGGAGAAGGGATAGTAAAAAAAAAAAAAAAAATTTTAAAATGTTTTAAGAATCTTCATATCATTTATTATTCATTCATCATAGATATCATCACTCTCATTCTACCGATTAAGAAACTGAGACTCAGGTGAAGTGAGTTGCCCAAAATCATACAGCTAAAGCTGGGCATGGTGACTCAGGCCTGTAATCCTATGTGGGCAGATCCTTTGAACTCAGGAGTTCAAGACCAGCCTGAGCAAGAATGAGACCCCATCTTTACTAAAAATAGAAAATTTAGCCAGGCATTGTGGCTGGTGCCCGCAGTCCCAGCTATTCAGAAGGTTAAGGCAGAATAATCAGTTGAACCCAAAAGTCTGAGGTTGCTGTGAACCAGTCTGACCACACAGCACTCTAGCCTGAGCAATGGGGTGAGACTCTGTTTCAAAAAAAAAAATAATAAATTGGGCAGCACCCATAGCTCAGTGGGTAGGGCATCGGCCACATACACCGAGGCTGGCAGGTTTGAACCCAGCCAGGGCCAGCTAAAATCAACAATGACAACTGCAACAAAAAATAGCTGGGTGTTGTGGCGGGTGCCTGTAATCCCAGCTACTTCGGAGGCTGAGGCAAAAGAATTGCTTAAACCCAAGAGTTTGGGGTTGCTGTGAGCGATGACAGCACAGCACTCTACAGAGGGCAACATAATGAGACTTTGTCTCAAAAAAAAATAAATGAATAAAAATAAATAAATAATCAAAACAAATCACACAGCTGGGAATAGTGTAAATGCTCTACTGTCCCCTTTGTGTCACAGCAGCAGCTGCTTCTCTATAGGCGTAGTGAATAGAAAAGAGAGATTAAACTTTTAGAAAGTTGAGGATTTTCTTTAAGGGGTACAGAAGATGCCAACACAGTCTTCTTTCAAACAGCTGAGCCTGCAGTTGAGGAGTGACATCAGCTGTACTAACCAGACAGAAGGCTGCCCAAGGACTGAGGGCTCCTCTGGGGAGGGCAGCTTAGGGAAGTTTTTACTTGATTAGGGACATATGAGAAAAAGGAAAACACTTCCCCTGTGGATGGTGGCAGGTAGGTGGCAGAGGGCCATTCAGGAAAAAGCACACAAGCATGTGTGTGGGAGAGCTCTGAAGAGTTAGGTGTGTTAAAGGAGAACAAAAGAGGGATGTGTAGGGGAGGATGGAGAAGCTAAAGAAAGAACGGGGAGAACAGTGGCATTAAATTCATGATCCATTTAAAGCCATTGCATACTGATAGAAAGGATTAAGAGAGCTCTTACCACTATGGCTTTACAGGATAACAAGGGCGTTTCTCCATTATGTTGGGGTGATAGGAGCTCAAATAAAGAAACATTCATTGAACATTCCTATATGCCAGACAGCACGCTAAGTGCTTTCACATACATTGTGTAATTTAACTCACAGAGCAGTTTAAAAGAATAAGGAAGCCCAGTTTGGGTTGACATGAGATCTCTAAGACCTCTAAGATCCATGGTTGAAAGAAAAAGTAAGTGCAGAGCATTGTGTGCCTCATAATGATCCACATTAGAGAAACATACACAGAGGGACGTTTGGGTCAGAATGAAAAGGGAATGCAAAGCCCCGGCAGCCCAAGAGAATGCGGTGCGTCCTGAGGACCGCGGGCAGCTCCGAGGTGGAGGGTGAGGGTGTGAAGTGCCTGGGGCTGCCGTTGAGAGGACTGGAGATTGCGGTGCTGAGGGCGGAACCCAATCCTGTTACCGAGAATTTTTGAGAAGGGAATACACACACTGTGATGACACGTGTCGTAGAGGTTGTTCTGCCCGCAGGTGGAAAATGGATTGGAGGCGGGAGGGGGACCAGTTAGGAGTGAGAGCTCACAGGGCTGCACAGGGCTGCACAGGGCTGAAGGGTGGGAATAGGAACCGCAAATCGCACAGCCAAGGGCGAACCGGTCTGAGGGGTGAGGGGGCGGAACAAAAAGGAACACAACACAACACAACTAGATAATTTTCAGTATCTTAACCAAAGTTACACGTGCAAATGAAAACTCAAGTAATTAGATAGTTAATTAGAAAAATTTCCAGCAGCCCATATCCCCATCTCCACTCCTTTAAACTCCTGTAGTTCATCTGCTGTTTAGTGTTTGCCTCCATGTCTGTTACGTGAACCAGGATTATATTATTACTATATATGCTCCTTCAATTTCAGACCTTACCTACTGATTTGCTCTTAAGAAAGATACAGCATTTTTTTTTTTTGAGACAGATGTGGCATCACAGCTCACAGCAATCTCCAACTCCTAGGCTTAAGCAGTTCTCTTGCCTCAGCCTCCCAAGTAGCTGGGACTACAGACACCGGACACAACGCCTGGCTATTTTTTTTTTGTTGCAGTTGTCATTGTTTAGCAAGCCAGAGTCAGTTTTGAACCCACCAGCCTCAGTGTATGTGGCCAGCACCCTAACCACTGAGCTACCAGCACTGAGCCAAGAGGTTGGTATTCTGTAAAATAGCCAAGCTGGCGCTGAGCCAGCTTTTTTTTTTTTTTGACCACCAGACTCACTTGATCCACAAATATCTTCATCATCCCCATTATGCTCACTTTATAGCTATTTCAACAATACATATATGTGCACATACATATTTATTTCTATGTTTAATTAAATATGCATGTAAATTCAAAGAAAAGTGTCATAAAGGACCAAATCAAAGTAGAATTCAGGGAGATAGTAGCTAATGGAGACTTTCATCCTACTTTTCTTGTTTTAAATTCTTTACAAATGAATGCATACATTAATTACTTGTGTAGTTTAAAAGAAAAACCCACACAATAATACTAAAAATTTACAGATGCCAAAACTGACACCCAGAGAATTAAGTAATTTGTTCAAAGTCTTACAGCAAGCATATACATCATCTGACAAAAAGCAGACCTGAATCTAAAGGAAGAGAAAAGCCAGACAAAAAAATATGAAAAAAGGGGCGTTTGGGAGATGAGGAGCCTTTCAGAACAGTAGTGATTTGGCCTTTGACAGAAAGAGATAATGAAGGCAGGAGACAGCAACTCAGAGCTGTCTGATTTGAAGGAATTGTTAAAGCACAGGACTGAAAGATGAAAGGTCATGGCCCCACATCCTGAAATATCCCCAGAGAACTCAGGTGCCAGGCATCTGCCACGCTGTTGATTTATTCCACAGTGAGTCACTGGATCCCTGAAACTAATGGCAAGAGTGAGATCATCACCCCAAACACCAGGGAACAGATACCACAAAGCCCTTGGGGTCCAGGGAATTAAACCTGTCTGGTCAGAGGCCACTGTCACAAAACCAACAAAGAATTCATATCTAATAGGTTTTCCTCAGGGCTCAAATGAGTAGGTATGGGAGTCACTGGGAAGCTGTGATACCTGGCAGTATGACAAACAAAAACAGCCAGCCAAGAACACAAGCTATGGAGTCTCTGCCCTGGGAGAATGAGGATGTCCAGGTAGATGCCTGAGAGAGGTCCCAACCTAGGTGACCCAAGGCAGCTGGCCCCTACCTACTCATGACTCAGCTTCACCAGGGCCCAGAGTCACCTATCCCCTTCCATGATCATGGGTGGGGGTCAGTAACTGTGGGGCTGAATGTGTCAGCCCTGTGACCTGAGATTATATGGTTAGAAGTTGGACATCTTAGAGATAAACTTGATATTTGCTCTATTTGACAAGTTTCTTGCATTGAATATAGTTGAACTATATTCTACTACATACATATACACACATGCCCCAACTCCACTAATTCATCTTTTTTCTCAATTTCCCACCTAAACATTGAGAAAGAACAAAGAACAGCCTCTGACATTCAGAAGATGGCCTAACACAAATAAATCATATTATTCTCCTTTTAGGCTTAACCTATTTTACAGAATACCAACCTCAGACAAGTTTACTCTAAGACTTTGATAAAATGAGACAAAGAAAATCTACTTCATAACTTTGTCTGAGCACAAATATAACCAAGGTCATTGTGCCACCCCCAAAATACCAAATACCCCTTCTCTTGGCTAAGCAAAATGATTACTACTACTTTAGCAATCATAGTTTTCTCCTCGGCCAGGCACTGTGGCTCACACCTGTAATCCTAGCACTCTGGGAGGCCAATGAAGATGGACTGATTGAGCTCACGAGTTTGAGACATGCTTAAGCAAAAGCAAGAGACCGTCTCTACTAAAAATGGAAAAACAGGAAGATCACTTGAGCCCGAGTTGGAGGTTGCTGTGAGCTTTGACACCACAGCACTCTACCCAGGGCAACAGCTTGAGACTGTTTCAAAAAAGAAAAATAGTTTTCTCTTCATTCTAGTCTCCCCTCCCTTTAGAAAAGATTTATTTAGACATTCACTCATAGAATCTGCCCTGCTTTCTGACAGCATTAATCTAAAGCAAACCCCCACTTCCTTAGACCCTTCCCCAAATCCTATGATAAGTTTTGTCCTAAGGCAGCCTTATTGAGAAGTCTCACATTCCCTATGAGCTACATTCTGCCTATCTGCAAGGAATAATAAACCCAACTTGTTCAATGACATGTGTGTTCCTGGGGGTCTTTGGCTGAAGGACATTGATAACACCCAGTGTTCTTTTCTTTCTTCTTACTCTCTGGGATCCACATAAAAAAAAAATTGGACACATGCTGTGTGGGAGAAGGTGGTAAAAGGCATAGGGTATTGTCAGAAAGGACAAAACCAGTCTCACATTCACTCAACAAATATTTATTGAGCACCCACACATGCCAGGGGCTGTTCTAGGTACTAAGAACAATGGACAAACAAAGCAGGAACCTTGAATTTTCAGGAAGCTCTCAGTTAGGATAGAGGTGAGAAAGCCAGAAACAGATTTGTGAAGGTAAGTGCAATGACAGAGGTATGCCTGGGGACTCTACACGCTGTGTTCTCCTAGAGGAGGTGCACGTAAACTAGTGTGGGAGAAGAGGGAGGTGCTAGAGCAGTGCAGCACACTTGAACCTATAGTTAAACTTCCCCAGCAGACTTAAATTATATTGATCAAAAAAAAAAAAAGTAAAAATGTGTAGCAGAGTGGTGGAGCAAAAGCATGCTGGGCCGATAACCCAAAGGTTGATGGAGCACAACCATCCTCTGCTAACTAAGATGGGACATCTTTCATGGCCTGGTTTAAGCCCAGACTGAGCAAGAGCAAGACCCCTGTCTCTGAAAAATAAAATAAAATAAAAGGAAAAAAAGGATATATTTACTGTGCTCTGACTTCTTTCAAAAATAATTTAATTAATGATCTTTAAAAATTTTCACAGCACACCTAAGATCCTCTCATAGCACACCACTGGTTGAAAATCATTGCTATAGTGACAGGAAAGTCTGGCAAGTCCTGACATGATCAGATTATATTTCAAAAATCATTTTCATGTATGTAACTTACTTTAAAATGCATAAAATTATAAGATGGATAAAGGGATGGATAGGTGGAAACATATTTGATAAAACAATCTAAGTTTGGCTCGGTGCCCATAGCTCAGTGGTTAGGGTGCCAGCCACATACAATAAGGCAGGTGGGTTCGAACCCAGCCCAGGCCTGCTAAACAACAGTGACAACTGCAACAAAAAGATAACCAGGCATTGTGGCAGGCACCTGTAGTCCCAGCAACTTGGGAGACTGAGGCAAGAGAATTGTTAAAGCCCAAGAGTTAGAGGTTGCTGTGAGCTGTAACTCTATCGCACTCTACTGAGGGTGACATAGTGAGATGCTGTCTCAAAAAATAAATAAATTGAATAAATAAATAAATAAAATGTAAGTTCATGATTTTCAACTGGTGTGCTGTGAGAAAAGATCTTAGATGAGTCACAATTTTTTTTTGTTTGAGACAGAGCCTCAAGCTGTCGCCCTGGGTAGGGTACCATGGCATCACAGCTCACAGCAACCTCCAACTCCTGGGCTCAAGCGAGTCTTCTGCCTCTGCCTCCCAAGTAGCTGGGACCACAGGCGCCCGCCACAATGCCTGGCTATTTTTTTTTTTTTTGGTTGCAGCCATCATTGTTGTTTGGCGGGCCCGGGCTGGATTTGAACCCGTCACCTTAGGTGTATGTGGCTGGTGCCTTAGCCACGTGAGCCACAGGCACCAAGCCCACAATTTTTTTAAGATTATTAAATTATTTTCCAAAGAAGTTCAAAGCACAGTAAGTATATATATATTTTTTTACTGTTTTTTGTTTGATCAACATAATTAAGTGTGCCATGGAAGTTTAACTGAAGGTTCAAGTATGCAGTGAGATAAAAAAGGTTGAAAAACATTGTTCTAAGTGGTGGGTATTAGGTGGTCACTGTAAAATTCTTTCAACTTGTATCTTTTGGAAGGTTTTCATAATATAATTTTGGTATGGAGGTCATAGACAATGGATTGGACAAGGTAAGTCTGGAGGCAGAGAGATGAGGGAGACAGCTATCATCATAATCTGAATGAGCCAGTGGCAGTAAGGATGGAGAAAAGTGGATGGATTCCTGGGGTAAGAGTTAACATGGACAAGGGACTTGAAGGACTGTGAGAGTGAGAAAGAAGGAGTTGAGGATAACATCCAGCTGGGGGTTTCTTGTGGGTGGCAACAATGAATAGAGGGCAGGGCAACAGGAACAGATCTGAGGAGCGGGACAAGATGACTTAATCTCAGACTGTCTGTGAGAATGTTTTGGGGGCTCACAGACTAGCCCCCCCCAAAACCCATTGCTTTTCCTGAAGGACACTCTAATGGGGGAAGGACCTCCTTCTCTTAATACCAACCCCTGTTTTCACTGGACTTCTTCAAAGAAGAATAGAGTGGCTCTTGCTTACTTTCTCTCATTAGGAGAAGCTTTTTGTTGTTGTTGTTGTTGACACAGAGTCTCACTTTATGGCCCTCAGTAGAGTGCCATGGTGTCAAACAGCTCACAGCAACCTCCCGCTCCTGGGCTTAGGTGATTCTCCTGCCTCAGCCTCCTGAGTAGCTGGGACTACAGGTACCCACCACAATGCCCAGCTACTGTATTGTTGCAGCTTGGCGGGGCTGGGTTTGAACCTGCCACCCTCTGTACATGGGGCTGCGGCCCTACTCACTGAGCCACAGGCACCACCCCATTAGGGGAAGCTTTTCTGCCCTCCTAGTGCCTTCTCAATTCCCATTATGGCAGTTTTCTCTTCTATCTTTAGCAAACCCTTTTTCTTTCTTTGGTCTCCCAGCCCAGATGCTCAAACTTGACTTTTCCTGCAGAATAACTCCTCCATCCCTATTGTCTTACTTTCCTTCTCCTCATCTTAGCTTGTCTCAGTTCTTGCACTTGCACTTGGCTCTCTTTTTCAGTACCATCATTTTTCTCTTCTTTATACCCTCACCTTCCAGTGGGTGATAGAGAATGGAGTTGTGTATTGAATTGTTTCTACCCAAAAGATATGTTGAAGTCCTAGTCCCAAATACCTATGTATGTGACTTTATTTGGAAATGGTCTTTTCATCAAGTTTAAATGAGGTTGTACTGGATTACAATGGACTCTAATCCAATTTGACTGGCGTCCTTATAAGAAGAGGGAAATTTGGACAGAGAGACATGGGAGAGGCCAGGTGAAAAATGCAGACAGAGATTAGAGTGACACATCTAAAGGCCAAGGAACACCAAGAATTTCAGCAAAAACACCAAAGACCAGTTCTTTTCTAGATCCTTTGGAGACAGGATTGCTCTACCAACATCTTGATTTCAGACTTCTAGCTTCCAGAACTGTGAGAAAGTGTTCTGTTGTTTTAAGCCCTAGGAAACCCTAATTAAGGTACAAGGAATATCACAGAAAGATTATTATTTGTTATAATCATTCTATCACATATTTCGTGGGATTTGTCCTTTTTTATTTTTAGGCTGATTTATTCCTCTGTTGATGTTATTTGCCTTTTTTTTTTTTGAGACAGAGTCTTATCTTACTTTGTCACCTTTGGTAGAGTGCTATGGTGTCACAGCTCATAGCAACCTCAAACTCTTGGGTTCAAGCAATTCTTTTGCCTCAGCCTCCCAAGTAGCTGGGACAACAGGCGCCAGCCACAATGTTTTGCTATTTTTAGAGACAAGGTCTCACTCTGGCTCAGGCTGGTCTCCAACTCAGACAATCCACCTGACTCAGCCTCCCAGAGTGCTAGATTATAGCCACCATGCCCAGCCTATGGGATTTTTCCTTT
>CAUYQV010132590.1:0-34579 GCA_963574575.1 Galagoides demidoff
TGGTCCCAGCTACTTGGGAGGCGGAGGCAGGAGACTCGCTTGAGCCCAGGAGTTGGAGGTTGCTATGAGCTGTGATGCCATGGCACTCTACCCAGGGGGATGGCTTGAGGCTCCGTCTCAAAAAAAAAAAAAAAAAAAAAGAATCTAATTTCTGTCTAAAAGTTGGTCATAGTCCGCTTCCTTCTGATATTTTCCTGTTTCTTCAATCACTTTCTTTACCCTACTTTGGTTTCCTTTGCCCTCATTAGTTTTTGAATTATCTACAGGCTCGGTACAGATTTAGAATTACTTTTACATAAATCCCATCAGGGAGTGCTGTATGCAGTCTATTTTACTTTCTAGTATATTGCCATCTGCCTAGGCCAGGGGGGTCCAACCTTTTTTCTCTTCTGCAAGTTGGAAGAAGAATTCTTGAGCCACACAAATACAGAAGCACTAACAACAGCCAAAAAAAGGTCCATGCCGACTTTTTGTGATACCCCATATACTTTTCATGATAGATACACCACAGATAAGCAAAACAGTTCTCAATCTGAATGCTACTGTGGGACACCCCTGATTCCTAGACCATAGTCCATTCTGGTTTTAGAAAGTGAAAGTCTCTTACCTCCCCTGATTATGGATCTACCCTCCCTCATTAGATAATCCTTTTTTTATTTTTTGCTTATTTCCTCCTTTGTATTGGAAGCCTGGGTCTCTCAGTTCAGTATTCTCTGTGGGGAACAGGCAGGCTTTAGACGTTTCTGCCTGTAGTTGACAGTTGTGATAGCCCTAGCCCTTTTAGAGAAATGTAGGAAGAAAAACATTCAGTTGTTTGTGGCCTCTTTTGGTCATTTCTCAGTTTTTGCCTCTGTGGATGGAAGTCAGTTAAGTGTATACAGAGGTTTTATAACCTTGAAGCTCAGCACAAAATGTTCCCTAGCACAGCTCAGCACAAAATGTTCCCTAGCATAGCAAATAACACTTATCTTGTAGGGGTTCTCTGCACTTGAAGTGGCCCATATTTGAGAAGTCAGTTATTATTATAATTTATCTGTAGGTAGAAATAGTCTAAAACTGTTTGCTGAGGGGAGCTCTTAACCCTTTCCATAGGTATAATGTTTAATTTTATGTGTCCATTGAGTTAAGGATGACCACATAGCTGGTAACACATTATTTCTGAGCATGTCTACGAGGGTGTTTCTGGAAGACAATAGCATTTGGATCAGAACGCACTCACCAGTGTGGGTAGGCATCACCCAAACTATTGAGGACTCAGATTGAACAAAGGCCAAGGAAGGTCCGACTAAGGCAAGATCTCCTGCTGCCTTTAGACCTGGGTGTTCCTGGTTCTCAGGCCCTCTGATCTAAGACTTACATAAGTGCGCCACTCCCCTCCGCCCCCAACTCCACCCCTGGTTTTCAGGTCTTTGACCTTGGCTTGGGAGTTACACCATTGACTTCCCTGGTTCTTAGGCCTTCAAACTTGACCAAATCACACCACTGGCTTTTTGGGTTCCCCTGCTCACAGATAGCATTCCGTGGAATTTCTCAGTCTCTCTAATCATGTGAGCCAGTACCCATAATAAATTGCCTCTTATATATGTATATATAATGTCTTCTTTCGGTTTTGTTTCTCTGAAGAACTTTGACTAATACAATAGATGTGCTCTTGATTTGCCTTTCCTGGTGATAGCTGTGCAGATACCAGCCATCCGAACACCTGTCTTGGACTGGCATTTTAAATTTCCTAAGATGCCTTCAATGCTATCTCTCTCAGTTTGTTTTCTGTTGTTTATTTGTATTTTTATTTATTTATTTTTTTGAGACGGAGTCTCATTATGTTCCCCTCGGTAGAGTGCCATGGCATCACAGTTCACAGCAACCTCCAACTCTTGGGCTTAAGTAATTCTCTTGCCTCAGCCTCCCAAGTAGCTGGGACTACTGGTGCCCACTGCAACGCTCAGCAGTTTTTGTTGTTGTTGTCATTGTTATTTAGCAGGCCTGGGGCCAGGTTCAACCCTGCCAGCTCTGGTGTATGTGGCTGGAGCCCTAACCACTGAGCTAAGGGCACTGAGCCGGTTTTCTGTTGTTTATAACAGAATATCTGAAATTGGGTAAATCACAAAGAAAAATAATTTATTTCTGACAATCAAGTGGGCTGAAAATTCAAGGTCAAGGGACCATATCTGGTAAGGTTAGGGTGACCAGATGTCCTGCTTTTGAACAATTTGTCCCGTGTCCCACGGCTAAAAAGTCCCGATTTTTGTAAAGAATGCAAGAATGGGCAGGAGAATAGGAGAACAGGAAGGGAATATACGGTTTTCAGCTGCCATGTGGCTATTTCGCCAGAATATGAGTTTTATATTATTTTTGTTAATTTTACAATGTTAAACTGTAATAATAACAAATTACTGTTGAGAAGTGATTATTGAGAACTGCTTATCAAAGTTTGCATTGTTGTCAGGCCCTGCCCTGCCCCGCCACTGCCCCCCCCCCCCCCCGCCCCCGCCATGTTGTCCCACTTTACAAATGTTAAAATCTGGTCATCCTAGGTAAGGGCCTTCTTACCACTCGTCTCAAGGCAGGGCAGGGTACCACATGGCAAGGGGGTGAGTGTGCCAGCTCAGGTCTCTATTCCTCTTCTTATAAAGGCACCAGTCCCAGTGCCATGATAACTCATTAATCCATTAACTTATCAATCTATGAATTGGCTCTGCCCTTACTATCGAATCACCTCTAAAGGCCTCACCCATCAATACTGCCACATGGAGGATTAAATTTCAACATGAGTCTTGACAGAGACAAATATTCAAACCCCAGCATTAGCCTGTCTTTTTTGTTGGTTGAAATATATGGATCTCCTCCTAATTGGCAACAGAAAATGTCTAGCATTGTATTCATCAGTGATATTAATCTTGAAAAATCTGCTCTGCAAACCTTATCAAAAACATATTTACATGAAATAGTAATTTTGGAACATTGCTTAAGAAATGAAGTCCATCTTCAGATGGTTTAACATTTACCCTCATACCAAACTATTCCATCAGCAAGTTTTGTGCTCGACTGTCCTTATTTGGGACCCACACAGATCACTTAGTGAATATTCTTCTGCCTTACACATTTATTTGATAATAAAGGACTCTTGTAAAACAGTTTTATGAAACTCATTTTTACATATTGCAGAAAAGTTGCCAAAGATGCCTCACGTATTTAATTTCCAAAGTGTGGTCTAAGGAACAGTAGTTTTGACATCACCTGAGAGTTTGTAAGAAATAGAGACTCTTGGGCCCCACTGTAGACCTGCTAAGTCAGAATCAGCATCTTATCAGGACTCCCAAGTGAAAGTAGTCTTGTTTGTGTTAAATCTGCTTAGTGTTCTATGACATGTATGTACTTAAATATTGATATCTTTCCCTAGATTTGGAAAGTTACCTGTTACTTTATCTTTGAACGTTTCTACCTTAATCTCTCTTTCTACCTCGTCTTTAAAGATAATAACTCTTAAATTTTCCCTTTTGAGGCTATTTTCTAGATCTTGTAGGTATGCTTCATTCTTTTTTATTCTTTCTTTCTTCCCTTCTGTGTATTTTCAAAGAGCCTGCCTTCAAGCTCACTCATTTTTTTTTTTTTTTTGCAGTTTTTGGCTGGGGCTGGGTCTGAACCCGCCACCTCCGGCTTATGGGACCGGTGCCCTACTCGTTTGAGGCACAGACGCTGCCCGAGCTCACTAATTTTTTCTTCTGCTTAGTCAATTCTATTGAGAGACTCTGATGCATTGCTCAGTTGTCAATTGAATTCTTCAACTCCAGAATTTCTGCTTGATTTTTAAAAATTATTTCAATTTCTTTGTTAAATTTCTTTGATAGGCTTCTGAATTCCTTCTCAGTGTTGTCTTGAAGTTCATTGAGCTTCTTCTTCAGGACAGATATTTTGAATTTTTTCTCTAATTTTTGGTTCTTCTAAAGGTGCTTCCTTGTGTGGATTGTCACTGAATTTAGTGTTTATTTATACAGAGGGATAATTATGGGAGGTTTCTATTTGGCCAGCTTGCTCCCTCTGCTTTTTTTTAATAGACAGAGTCTCATTCGATTGCCCAGGCTAAAGTGCCTTGGCATCAGCCTAGCCCCCTCTCAGCAACTTCAAAATCCTGGGCTCAAGTGATCTTCTTCCTCAGCCTTGCAAGTAGCTGGGACTAAGGTATATGACACATCACCTGGCTAATTTTTCATTTTTTAGTAGAGACAGGGTCTTGCTCTTGCTCAGGCTGGTCATGAAGTCCTGAGCTCAAGCAATCCTCCCACCTCAGCCTCCCAGAATGCTAGGATTACAGACATGAGCTACCACATCTGGCCTCCCTCTGTGTTTTTAATGAGTTCCCAGGTG
Organism: Galagoides demidoff; assembly: GCA_963574575.1. Lineage (NCBI taxonomy): Eukaryota > Metazoa > Chordata > Mammalia > Primates > Galagidae > Galagoides > Galagoides demidoff. The sequence goes on from CAUYQV010132590.1 coordinate 4,366, forward strand.
ATACTAATGCTACTGGTCAATGGACCACACTTTGAGTAACGAAATGTCAGGCAGAAGTAGCTTTAGGATGTGTGGCTATGGGAATCTTAGTTGCCAGGCTCTTTCCCATGTTCCTGAATGATAATGACAAAATCAAAGTCAATCCTTGCCTTAAGTTCTGAGGGCAAGCCAGAGTCCTGTTGGAGATGGCTGATTCTACTTGTCGTCTATCCAGAAGATGAGGCTATACTTTTTTCTGTAGACCCTAAAACCTCCTCTGTGAACCTGAAGGACCAAGGTCTAGGTGATGTGAAGCAAAAAGAAAACCACATCTTCTCAGTTTGCTTGAAGCTTCCTTCAAGTGGCTGCAGCTCCCTTTTGGATCTTCTCTGCTGGTGTAAATCTTGCCAAGTTTGGTTTTTCTGATCCTAAACTCTGTGAGCTGGACCAGCAGCTGTGCAGACATTAGTCTATCAACAGTATCTTTTCCCCCTTCTATTCTTTCAAATCACATTAATCTTACCTTGAATGACTTCTCCTCTTCTTGGGGCTGTGCTCCTGAACCATAATATCACATCCATTCTATGTATCAGACACACAGGCTTCTGATCTAGTCCTAAGTTGCTCTGGTCCTCAAAGACCCAGGAGATTTGGGTCGGATTGCTAGATTCTATCAATTTTTGCTTTTTGCACTAGTATGTGTTGGGCAAAAACATTGGCAACTGGCATTGTGCTCAGATGATCTGGGCACATATCTAAGTGCTATGAGCTCAGACATTTATTACCATACATAAAGTATTATGAACCTCAGTTTAAAGTGATTATAGAAATTCCTACCTCAGAACATCATTGGAAAGAAAATCAAAGCGAATTCTTTAAAGATTAAAAATATGGTAGAAAAAAAATACAGTAGAACCCCCATAGTTCATCACCTCCCTACATGACTACCTCCTTAAGTTGACCTCATTCTCATAGACCGGACATGCACCATATGTACGTATCAGTGCAGGAGGCCTGCTACCTTATGGGTGACCACCTCCATATGTTGACTAGTTTGTTATAGTCTTTTGAGTAGTCAACTCACAGAGGTTCTACTATACTAAGTCCAAATAAGGGTGGTGCCTGTGGCTCAGAGGAGTAGAGCACTGGCCCCATATGCTGGAGGAAGCGGGTTCAAACCCTGGCCAAAAACTGCAAAAAAAAAAAAATAATAATAAAATAAATCCAAATAAAAAGGCCCAAGTTGGTGGCCCAGCTATCCCTGTGGCAATTATAGGTATGACAGAGGAAAGACATAATTTTGTCTTTTTATGTCCAGTCTTCGTAGAAGTATGGTTCGAGTACCCTTGTATCAGAATTATCTGGAATATACATCCTCAAGCACCATCTTACCTGTTACTGTGTCTGAATCCCTGAAGGGTTGTGGTGGTATTCATTAATCTGTTTTTAAGCAAGATCCTCAAATGATTCTTTTTTTTTTTTTTTAAGGAAGAGTCTCAAGCTGTCCCCCTGGGTAGAGCACCATGACTTCATCATAGCTCACAGCAACCTCCAAGTGTTGGGCTCAAGCAATCCTCTTGCCTCAGTTTTTTTTTTCCTATTTTTAGTAGAGATGGGGTCTCACTCTTGCTCAGGCTGGTCTCAAACCCATGAGCTCAAGCAATCCACTCACGTCGGCCTCGTAGAGTGCTAGGATTACGGGCCTGAGCCACTAGCCTGCCCGGCCCTCAAATGATTCTTATGCACATTCAAGTTTTGAGACCCAGAATAGTGCCCCCACCGTGGGGGTATTGAATTGATCTCTGCTGGGTTAGCCTTCTGAGCAAACTCATACACTATTTAGAATTTTTCTGCTTGGTTTCCAACTCATTCCCAAACCCCAAATCCTGATCTTTTCAGCTCCTGCCCTTCCCAGAAGCCTCAGCTTTTTTCTGCCCACTCCTAACGTGTGCCCTCAGGCTCCTCCGACTAACTCTCAAGCTAATTTCTGCTACCTCTGGGGAGTAATTATTACAACCTTCCCTTTTCGAGCTAGCTCTTGGGGTGTCTTGGCTGCAATACATCCCATGAGTCAGCCCCAACGGGGGAAAAGGAAGGCTCACCAAGTCAAGTCTATGGAGATCATCTCTTCACTTTGAACGAAGCCACAGGGATAAACTGCCCTTGCCCCAGTGCTTGCTGGGAAGCTGGCAGGGCTCCAGCAACAAGCATGCAAATAATTCACAGCAATCTTTTTGTGACCTGTTTTAAAAAATTCATAACCGGCAGGGAGTTCCAGAATTGATCCAGGGTAGAGCTGTTCCCATTCACTTTCGTCACTCTAGAACCAGGACAAATGGGACAGACCACTCGGTGCAGTCAAAGTCACCTCTGGAGCACCAGGCCTCAGTGATGTTCTTTTTTTTTGAGACAGAGCTTCAAGTTGTTGTCCCTTGGTAGAGTGCTGTGGTGTCACAGGTCACAGCAACCTCAAACTCTTGGGCTTAAGCGATTCTCTTGCCTCAGCCTCCCAAGTAGCTGGGACTACAGGCACCCACCACAACGCCTGGCTATTTTGTTGTTGTTGTTGCAGTTGTCATTGTTGTTTTAGCTGGCCCAGGCCAGGTTCAAACACGCCACCCTCAGTGTATGTGGCTGGTGTCCTACCCACGGAGCTACCGGCGCCTCCCCTCAGTGATGTTCTTTGTCCTTAGCTTACCCAGGAAGAAATGTGTGTTAGTAAAATGAGCCTTTGTCTCCCAGAGCACCAATACAGCTAGCTGTCCTCGCTGGCAGATGTACAAAAGTCAAGTTCTAGTTAGCTTGGCTATGAATCTGCGCCTTAAGACAATCCTCTTCTTGGCTTACTCTCCTGGAATCATTTCCTAGCACATATATGTTCTTAAGGATGTGAGAACTTTTGCGGATGTAGATTTTATACCAAATAATGTTCATTCCCCTTTCCATTTCATAGTGGCTTTGTAAGATACTATAGAGTAGTATAGCCTTCTTTATTCCTTACCAAGTTACATGATAGCCATTTAATGCAAAAGATTTCTTTTATTGGTTACCATTAAAATGCTGACCTGCTGGTTTTGTTTAGATTAGGGGTTGTCAACCAAGTTGGCATGCCCCTTTTTGTGAACAGTACTATCGGAAGACTGCCACACACATTTGTTTAGAATATTGTCCATGGCTGCTTTTTCACTACAGCAGCCAGAGTGAAATAGTTGTGACAGGATGGTATGACCTTCAGAACCTAAAATATTTACCTCCTGATTTTTTATAGGAAAAGTTTGCAACCCCTTTTTAGACTGTAAGTATCTACAGAACACAGAATAAGTAGTTAGGTTATTCTGCAAAGAACTCACCATAATTTTCTTTTCTTTTTATTCATTTAAGAATCTCAGAATCTCACTTTCTTACCCTTAGTAGAGTGTCATGGCATCTTAGCTCACCGAAACCTCCAACTCTTGGGCTCAAGCAATTCTCTTGCCTTAGCCTCTCAAGTAGGTGGGACCACAGGTGCCCGCCACAACACCCAGCTATTTTTTTAGAGATGGGGTCTCACTCTTGTTCAGGCTGGTCTCAAACCTGTGAGCTCAGCAGTCCACCTACCTTGGCCTCCCAAGTGCTAGGATTACAGGCGTGAGCCACCTCGCCCGGCCTCACCACCATAATTTTACATGCCTAATAGGCACATCCTGGTATATTTCATGACTTTTAGAGCAGAAGTGCATAAGACTATTAAACTTCTATACAGAAGGCACGAAAAGCAAAGACACAGAAAAATATTAATTATGGTTATCTTTGAATAGGAGGATTATGGAACAAGTTTTCTTCTTTTTTTCCTTTATAGATTTGCCAAATGTCTTTCAACAATTATTTACTACACATACACACATGTGCACATACATACACACACATCTAGCAAGTCTTTCCACCCCCAGGTTATTTGGTGGGGTCTAGTTGTTAAACAAAGAAGATCGAAACAATATGGAAATTGTTTTTTCTAGGTCAATGTGAAAATAAACATAGAAAAGAAGTGTTTTCATAATCAAATCCTAATTAAATTAAAATAACATTATTCAGAATGTCTTTTAACATTGTACCATTATAAATATTCGTGAAGGTCTGTCAATCTAAAGAAAATTAATGGACTTAGATTATTTTATAATGTATTTTATCATCTCAAATCCAGGTCACAGTCTTTATTTTTATTTATTTATATATATATATATATATATATATATATATTTTTTTTTTTTTTGCAGTTTTTGACCAGGGCTGGGTTTGAACCCGCCACCTCCAGCATATGGGGCGGGTGTCCTACTCCTCTGAGCACAGGCACCGCCCCTATTTATTTATTTATTTTTTGAGACAGAGTCTTACTATGTTGCCCTCAGTAGAGTGCTGTGGCGTCACAGCTCACAGCAACCTCAAACTCTTGGTTTGCAATTCTCTTCCCTCAGCCTCGCAAGTAGCTGGGACTACAGGCACCTGCCACAATGCCCAGCTATTTTTTGGTTGTAGTCGTCATTGTTGTTTGGCGGGCCTGGGCTGGGTTCAAGCCCTCTAGCACCGGTGTATGTTGCCACCGCCCTAGCTACTGAGCTACAGGCGCCGAGCCAGGTCACAGTCTTTAGTAGGTGCTAGGCAATCATGTTTGCTAGATTACTGTTGCCAAACTGTGTATTACTCAGGACTTTGTGGTTACAAGTGACTGAAAACTGACTCAAACAACCTCAACCAAAAGAAGGAGGCATGTATTGGCTCACACACTCAGACCACAGGAAGGATGTAGGAGCGCTGGAACCACCTCAAATGCCATCAGCTTTCCCTGTTTCTCCCTGTGCTTTTTTCTCTGATAGAGGTCATTCTCTCAAGCCAGCCCACTATATCTAGTTTGAACAATCAGAGGAAGATTCTGACAGGTTTGGCTGGAGTCACGTGTTCACTCCCAGTTGAAGGAGAAAAAATGGAGGCATCTTTTGCTGAAAAGAGCAGGTAGGGGGAGAAGAAAAAGTGAGTTCCTGGCACTACAAGCAGAGGTGGAGGAGTCACAGCAACGAGGTGGGAGAGGAGCTTTGTTTTGGAGTGGCAGCCACTGTGATTGGTGCCTGTGTTACGGGACAGACGAAGAGGGTCCCACCGCCTATCACTGTCAGCCAATATACAGAGACAGTGGGGATAGGTCCACTAAACTTTATTTGTTAAAAGGCCAGGATTCTGGAGAACAGTGAGAGTAGCCTCTCCACGACTGTTCTGTTCTTTCATTTCCAAAACTACAGTTTGATACGTTTAAGTTCAAAGTGAAGACTATGTTTACCCTTAGACAATAATCAGCAGAACCCATGACTCAAAAACAATTGATAACACTAATTTAAAAGTTAATCTCCTAAATCAATCCACTTAAACTACTCAAGATAGGCATCTTTAGGGTGGGAGCTAAATTTACAAGAGAGTAAGAATGAGAGACAGGGGGTGAAGGTCAGGCAGGACCTAAACTGACCAGACCAGCTGTGTCATGTCTGCCCTAGACTGACACCCTCCATTTTATTCTCACTCTATGAGCTTACACCTACTCACTATAGATCCATGGCCCAAATGGACTAAGAGAGACTAGATAATATACGGCCATCCTCTTTTATGGGAGGTTTAGCTTTCCGTGGTGTCAGTTACCTGTTGTCAACAACGGTCCAAAATAGGTGACTATAGTACAATAAGATTTTTGAAAGAGAGTGAGAGAGACCAAAGTCACATGACTTTTATTACAGTGTAAACTTTATCATAGGCATATGTGTATTAAAAACCACAGCATATAATAGGGGTCAGTGCTGTCTACAGTTTCAGGAATCTACTAGGGGTCTTGGAATGTATTCCCCAAGGAAAAGGGGGGACCACTGCACACAGGTAGATGGCCAATAAAGTTTATATCAGAAAATCCATGCTATTGGAAATCCTTAAAGACTATTCATCAAATAAAATATAGGCCTCCGCTCCCTTTTCTTTCTTACTGATGAAGAACAAAATGCACTTCTGTTTCTTATCTTTCTCCAACCTTTTGCTCTCCGCCTTGCAGTTAGAATCCTGCTCATCCCATATATCTTCACTTCCATTCAGGAGGGAAGAACTTAAACAGATCCCCAAAGAATCTATTGCCAGTAAGACTTCAGTGAGCAGCAGTCACCCAGAAGGCTTGCTAAAACCCTGATTCCTGACCCCATCCCTTTGAGTCTGAATCAGTAGGGACTTGCAGTTCTGTTTCTTTCTTTTTTTTTTTAAGACAGAGTTTCACTTTGTCGCCCTCGGTAGAGTGCTGTGGCTTCACAGCTCACAGCAACCTCCAGCTCTTAGGCTTAGGCGATTCTCTTGCCTCAGCCTCCCGAGGCACTTGCATTTCTAATAAGCGCTCAGGTAATGCTGAGGCTTTAGGTCCATGCACCACACTTTGAGTAGCTCTGATAGAGTCCATGCCTCAAAACCCATGTTTTGTAGTAACCTCAAATTAGTGGTTTTCACCCAGGAGCAGTTTTGCCTCCTAGGGAACACTTGGCAATGTCTAGAGACATTTCTGATTGTCACTATTTGAGGGGCAGGGGAGAATGCTCCTGGCATCTAGCAGGTAGAAGCCAGGGATGCTGCTAAATATCTTGTAATGTGCAAGACAGTCCCCGAAACAAAACAATTATCTGGCCTAAAACATCAATGGTATAGAGGTGGACAAATCCTGCTTAAATTCCTAGGATCACAGGACGGTAATCCACAGTCCAAAGATAAACTGTGCAAGCATTACGATTTATCCTCTACCTTGTTCTAATAGGGAGCACAAGAAAGCAGATTATATGTAGCAGCACAATCAGCTTACCATCTGCTGTCTTATACTGTGCTTAGCCATTACATTATCAGCCAGGCCCCTGGAGGCATCCAAGTTTGCAACCCTCTGATTTTGTCTAACCTCTCTATCTTGCATTTGAGAAATGAACTACAATATGGGCCAAAAGATTGGCGTCAGTTTCAAAAGGGACCCCAGATCAGGAATCCTATTTGGTGACAGTCATTGTGATGCCAATATGGAACACACACTGGTATCCTCTAGTACTGTGGTCTCCAACCATGGGTGGTAGACTGGTAGTGGTCCATGGCCTATTAGGCAGCAGGCCAGACAGCAGGAGGTAAGTGGCAGGTGAGTGAGCAAGTGAGCACAGCTTCCTTTGTATTTACAGCTGTAAATGGAAAAATTATCTTCCATGAAACCAGTTCCTGGTGCCAAAAAGGTTGGAGTCCACTGCTCTATCTAGTATATTCAGGGATGGTTATATTATTCATGCATTTATTTATTTTTTCAGCATTCCCACCCCATACACAGTGTTCTTATTTGCACATACAAAATCAAAGGTTATACACATAAATCAAAGGTTTTCATATATTCCCTAGTAATAGCATTGGACGTAGGACATATTTCATCCATGATATTTAATTAACATCACATCCAAATGCCTAAAGATAGAGAAGTTCCAGCAACAAGTTCTATTTTTGAAATACCAAATTGAAGCCTGGAGTTTGTTATGAGATGGGATGGCTCTTCCATCTAGCAATTGTGCACACTGTGGCCAAACCATTTCTCTGCCCTTCAAAGAAATTTTACACTATCTAGGATTTTTTTTTTTTTTACCCTCACTTAACTTTAGCATTTAGAAAAAGAAAGAAAAGGCCGAGTGGGGTAGCTCAAGCCCGTAATCCTAGCACTTTGGGGGGCCAAGAAGGGTAAATTGCCTAAGCTCAGGAGTTTAATACCAGCCTGAGCAAAAGCAAGACCCCATCTCTAAAAAAAAAAAAAAAAAAAAGCTGGGCCTTGTGGTGGGTGCTTGTGCTCCCATCTAATCAGGTGATTTGAAAGCAAGAGTTTGAGGTTGCTGTTAGCTATAATGCTACAACACTCAGCCCCAGGGTGCCTGAGTAAGACTCCCTCAAAAAAAAAAAAAAACAAAACATAAAAAACAAACCTCCCAAAATTAAAATATTAAAAAGTGAAGAAAGAAACTAAATTACACTTGAGTATTAGCACTATGGTCTATGAACTATGGTCTGCAGGCCATATACAGCTCACTGCCTATTTTTATAAATAAAGTTTTATTGGAACACAGCTATGCCTGTTCATGTACATATTTTCTATAGTTGCGTTCATGGAGTTGAATAACGTGACAGAGACCCGATGGCTGATAGAGTCTACAGTGTTTACTATCTGGCTCTTTGCAGAAAAAAAAAAAGTTCTGGCCCTGCTCTTAACCATGTATTATTAGTTTGTAGCATATGAAATTGTTGGTATGTGGCAGTGTTGACTTATATTTTCATATGATTCATTCCCCAAAGCAAAGGGTAGTGATTCCACTGGAAAAAAAAATGGCATTTCTTTTCTTGCTGGCTAAAACTTGCAATGGTTCTTGGGGCTGACAAAGGAATTTCTTCTTTTTTTTAGAGACAGAGTCTCACTTTATTGCCCTCGGTAGAGTGCTGTGGAGTCACAGCTCACAGCAACCTCCAACTCTTGGGCTTAGGCAAGTCTCTTACCTCAGCCTCCTGAGTAGCTGGGACCACATGTCACAATGCCTGGCTATTTTTTGGTTACAGTTTGGCCGGGGCCGGGTCTGAATCCTCCACCCTCGGTATATGGGGCTGGCACCCTAACCACTGAGCCACAGGTGCCACCTTGAAAAAGGAATTTCACACTAGCCATGCTTATCAATAAAATCACTTTCTCATATACAAAAAGATAAAAATAAAAATTGTTTTTCTTTTTTCACAGGAAATGGATAAAAACTAGACTGCCTTGCTGGCCCTGAAATAGCAATTTCTACTGAGAGATTTGCAGCTTTCTATGGACACAGATCCATCCTGCCCCATCTATTAAGATCTCTCTCAACCGCAGTTACTTATTCATGAGAATGTCTCATCAGCTCCCTCTGCCCATGCCTGTCTTCTGCAAACACTGAAGTGTTTATGCTTCACTTAAGAGGTAGCATGAATACGTTTGCATAACATGGGTCATCGTGGGTCATTGCTAATATCATGGAGTAAACCTCTGCTCAGATGGGCTTAAGATATACCACACCCATAGCTGTCAATTTCTATCTTCTGGTAGACACATACAGCGTGGGGAGAGGGGAAAAGCCTAGAGGTGGGACTCAGGCTAACCTGCTTTGGATTTTTTACCCTGTCCCAGTTGTGTGAACTTGGACCCAGTTTGTAGCTTTGACAAGCTTCATTCTCCTTGGCTATGACACACAGACCATGTCTATTTTGCACATGGTGGTTGAGAGGATTAATAATTCTGTGAGCAAAGTACCAGACAATTAGTAAATGATATTAAGTTGAACCTTATGGAATTGCTGAAAAATAGCAATAGCATGTTATTTAACCTAAAATTGTTCTCATTAACATTGTTACCATGATTGTGTGTACAGAGGTTGGGCCTAGCTCCCTAGGAGAGTGAGGCGCTCACTCTTAGCCACCCATCCTGTACTTACATAACTCTGACTGCAAGTGCTTCCTTAAATTTTACTCCCAAGGCACCTCCCTTGGCCCTTCTTAGCCCCAGCCCCATTGCCGGGTTCCGCTTATCCAGCTAAGAAATTCCTCATCTGGTCAGCTCGGGAGCCTGGTGCCTCTCTCCCTAACCTGAAAACCATTTCTTGGATGACCCTGTAATAACTGAGGAATGAATGACTCATTACAAATCATAACATCACACCCTCCCCAAGATGCTTGCTTCAAGAGAGGATTAAAATCTTATTTTAAAAAGCACAAAAAAGCAGGATTTGAGGCATGACTTAGTAAAACAGAATACTGCAGGAGACCAGCAATCGTTGTGGGGGTCTCAGGTCACCCTACATGTCTGAGTACATAAACGTGATGCACGAGGACTTGAACTGAGTTTAGAAGAATGGCTAAGTAGTGGGATGAAAAGGGAAGGCATTTTCGCATGACTGAAGGCACATCCCAAAGGATTTCTTCCTCATTCTTCCCTTTTGTTCCTCTCAAAATGACTTGATGTGACAAAGGGCTCATGAGGTAGCCGGCCTCCAAGATTGCCCCTGTAATAGTTAATCATTAAGCGTCAACTTGACTAAATTGAGGGATACCTAGGTAGCTGGTGAAGCTGTTTCTGGGTATGTCTGTGAGGGGGTTCCAGGGGAGAATGCCACATAAGTCAGTGGAGTGGGCTCAGTGCCTGTGGCTCAAGTGGCTAAGGTGCCAGCCACATACACCTAAGGTGGCGGGTTCAAATCCAGCCCGGGCCCGCCAAACAACAATGATGGCTGCAACTGAAAAAAAAATAGCCAGGCATTGTGGTGGGCGCCTGTGGTCCCAGCTACTTGGGAGGCAGAGACAGGAGACTCGCTTGAGCCCAGGAGTTGGAGGTTGCTGTGAGCTGTGATGCCATGGCACTCTACCCAGGGGGACAGCTTGAGGTTCTGTCTCAAAAAAAAAAAAAAAGTCAGTGGAGTGACAGGGGAATACCCACCTTCCCTGTGGGCAGACACATCCAACCGGCAGGGAGGGTCCTGCAAGGACAAAGCAGGAGGACGAAAGGGATACTCAGATGGCTCTTGCCACCTGTCTCTTTCCCTTCTTGGGCTGCCTTTTCTCCTCCTGCCCTTGGACATCAGACTGGTTCTTTGCCTTTTGAATTCTGAGACTTGTCCTAGCAGCCTCTGGAGGTTCCTCAGGCCTTCAGCCTCATACTCGGATCTATACAGCTGGCTTCTCTGCTTCTGAGGCTTTTGAACTTGGACTAGCCTATGCTGCCACTTCTCTGGTTCTCCAGCTTGCGGGCAGCCTATTGTGGGACTTCACCTTTGTGACTGTATGAGCCCAATTCCCCCTAATAAATTGCCTTTCATATATCATATGTATACATCTATGTATGTATGTGTGTGTGTATATATATACACGAAAGGGGATTTTTATATATACATTTCCTATTGCTCTGTCCCTCAGGAGAACTCTGAGTAATTCCGCTTCCAAGGATTCCCCCCTCATGGCATTCACGTTCATGAGTTGACAGTTCAGTCCGGCTGGTCTGTATGACCAGTAGACTACGGCCGAAGTAAAGGTTTGACGTCCTAGGCTGGCCCACAAAGGGCATGTGCCAGCTGCCTTGTGCTCTTTGCTTTCTCAGCCTTGGGGAAGCCACTGCCCTGTCATGAAGGCACATAAGCAACCCTTGAGGCCTCCTGCTACCAACAGCCAGTATCGACTCACAAGCCATATGAAAGCACCACCTGGGAAGTGGATTCACCAGCCCCAGTTAAGTCTTTAGGTGACGGTAGCCCCAGCTGACATCTGACAGTCTCCGGAGAGCTCTTGAGCCAGAACCAGCCCAATCAGCTGTTCCCAAATTCCTGAACCACAGAAAGCAGGAGTGAGAAGAAGTATTTGTTATTATTTTAGCTATTTGTGAAGTTTCAAACAACCTCTTTCACAATACAGGTAGAATTCAGGGAATAAAAAACTCCTTAAAATCTTAAGAAAAGGAAAAAAACACAAGATGGAAAATGGGCAAAAGACCTAAAGAGACACTTTATAAAACAGTAATTTCCAAATGGCCAATTAGCACAAGGGAGGTTCCTCAGCTGTGTCAACCATCAGAGAAACGAGGATAAAAACCACAGTGAGATGCCACTGCACACCCACCAGGAGGGCTGTAATGACAAAGGTAGGAAACCCCAGGTGGCAGAGATGGAGAAGCTGAAACTCCTGCGTACTACTATGGTGGGATATACCATTGTAGCCCGCTGCTTTGGAAAACAGTCTGTGTCTCAGCAGTGCCTCTCCTCCTTGGGATACAGACCTAACACTGTTTGTGCATACAGTCATGTTTCGGTCAACGATGGACTTCAGACATGACAGTCCCGTAGGATTACAATCCCATATTTTTACTGTATCTTTTCTATGTTTAGATGTTTAGATACACAAATACTTGCCATTGAGTTCCAATCGCCTACAGAGTTCTGTACAGTAACATGCTGTACAGGCGTGTAGCCCAGAAGTGACAGGCTCTACGATATGGCCTCCTCGTGCAGGAGGCGGTACCATCTAGGTTTGCGTAAACGTATTCTATGATGTTCCTATAATCACAAAATCACCTGAAACACATTTCTCAGAACAGAACCCTGGCATTAGAAGACATTATCATGGATTTACTGAAAGACACAGATTAGGGTTTTTATGGCAGCACTATTTATATTAAATAGTAAAAACTGGCTCGGCGTGGTGGCTCACGCCTATAATCCTAGCATTCTGGGAGGCCGAGACAGGTGGATCACCTGAGCTCACAGGTTCCAGACGAGCCTGAGCAAGAAGGAGATACCCGTCTCTAAAAATAGCAGGGCATTGTGGCCGGCGCCTGTAGTCCCAGCTACTTGGGAGGCTGAGGCAGGAGAATCGCTTAAGCCAGGCGTCCTCCAACTATAGCCCGCAGGCCAGATACGGCCCACTGGGTGTTTTTGCTGCCGCTGCCTGTCATGCTTAGCAGCCAACTGGTCCCGGGGCCCGCAGTCTGGCCCTCCAACGGTCTGAGGGACAGTGAACTGGCCCCCTGTTTAAAAAGTTTGAGGACCCCTAAGAGTTTGAGATTGTTGTGAGCTATGATGCCACAGTACTCTACTGAGGGTGACAAAGTGAGACTTTGTCTCAAAAAAAAAAAAATAGATAGATAAACCTGGAAACTCAAGGCTGGCACGGTGGCTCACACTTGTAATCCTAGCACTTTGGGAAGCCAAGGTGGGTGGATTGCTTGAGCTCAGGTGTTTGAGACCAGCCTGAGCAAGAGCTGGACCCTGTAGCTAAGTGGTTACAGTGCAGGCCACATACACCAGGGCTGCTAAACAACAATAATGACCACTACAACAGCAAAAAAAATAGCAGGGCTTTGTGGCAGGTGCCTGTAGTCCCAGCTACTTGGAGGCTGAGGCAAGAGAATCGCTAAAGTCCAAGAGTTTGAAGTTGCTGTGAGCTGTGATGTAATAGCACTCTGCCCAGGGAGACATAGTGAGGCTCTGTCTAAAAAAAAAAAAAAAAAAAACTAGTCAGATATAGTGGCAGGCAACTGTAGTTCCAGCTATTTGGAAGGCTGAAGCAAGAGGATTGTTCAAGCCCAAGACTTGGAGGTTGCTGTAAGCTGTGATGGCACGGCAGTACTCTATCCAGGGTGACAGAGTGAGACTCTATCTCAATAAATTAAAAAAAAAAACTGGAAACTACCTGATGTCTTATTGCAATAGAGTGGAAAAATCCAATTTGAAATCTAGTTGCTGGTTACATGGGTAAGTTTAATGTGTGCAAATCTGCCTTAAAAAAAAAAAAGCATTTTGAAAGAAACTTGCTTTCTGTGATGTCTTGAGAGGGCAAGAAATCCCAGTTCAGATGATGATATCTGCAGTTCAAAAGGTAAAGTCATGTTTTGACACCTATTCCTCTAGTTCAGTAGTAGGCAAATTATTGCCTGTGGGCCAAATTCAATCAGCCATCTCTTTTTGTAAATTAAAGTTTTATTGGGACACAGCCACACCCATTTATTTTTGCTTTATGGATGTCTGCTTTCACCTGCACCCAGCAGAGTTTAGCAGTTGTGACAGTTTCCATGGCCCACAAAGCCACCTGCTCTGATTGAGAAGCTTCTGATGCTGTTGCTTCTCTCCCCTCTTCATCTTCTCCAACCCATAATTGCCCCTCCCTTCTTGTACCTGTGTATCAAGGCTTTGTCCAAATGTAGACAAGCCCTGTGATTTTCCAGAGATAGAGCAAATGCGGTAAGCATCAAGTTCGCCACTGCCCTGCCTCTGTCATATGCCTACGGTATTCCTGTGATGTGTGCCATGAGCTGGAATGATCAGATTGTTCTTTCTGCTCATTACTCAGGCGCTCCGGAAGAAAGCACTGAACTTGACAACAGTGGCAGGTCTTAGAACACCTGCACTCACTCGAGCTACTTCAGTGGAAAGAGACCTGTAAGCACAGAGTTTTTGGAAAAGAACGTTTAGACGGAATCATTTCGATTAGTAACTTCAACCCTTCTCCAGCACACAATCACAGATGGGCTCTCGGTTCCCACTGCTCTGCTTTTAGCTAAGAGTATGTGACACATGCCAGGTGTTTGGCAATTCCTCTTGCTGATCATGGTCACTCATGTAGAAATTCAAAATCCAAGAAAATTGTCACTGCCAGATACATCTGAGATATTCTTTTTTCTGCACGGTTTTCTCGCTCCACATTTATAATCAGCTGTCTGTATGGCATTATTTTTCCTTAAAAAAAGGACATATCGAAATGGAAGAAAACCGCTTTGACAGAGGTCATCCAACAGTTAAGTTGTAAGTGTCAAGTGAAAGATTTGGCTCTGTTTTCTGCATTTTTCCAAGAACTTGCTCTGTGACTCTGGGTTTGTTTAGCTTATCTGTTTTTCCATCTGTAAAAAAATACATTTTTAGTTTTGTTATCACTCACTTCCTCAATTGATCTAGTGAATGATCATTGTCCATGAAGTTCTTTTAAATGCCTTGGTGAAATAGATGATAGAATTTCAAAATTAGCCCCCCGGATGAGGGCCAGTACATTTCCACTGCCAGTACTAGGTCATAAAGACTGAATATTTATACTTGATCGCAACTTGTTTAGAATTTTGGAGTGGTGCAATCACTGTATAACTTCATGCACCTTTACCTAATGAGGGAATAAAGGACTCTGGCTAAAAGAGAAAAAGCTTCTACAGCGAGGGAAAACTCGTACAGAAGTGCAAAGGGAAGGACTTTGTAAAATGATTTGTTAAGTCTGTTTTTTGCTTACATTGCTTGAAATTAAAATTAATTGACCAGAAACACATACTGAACATCTGTAGGCACGGGGGCCTATGGAGGATACAAAGACATTTGAGAAATGGGAACGATAAAAAGTCCTCTGGAATAAGAAACTACATGTCCAAGTGCAGGCTACACCTTCTCCTGGATTCGAGGCCTTGGGGAACCTACTTAATTCATCTGAGCCTTAAGGGTTGTTTTTGTTTTGTTTATTTTCTTAGTAATTGCTCTGGGGTTTACTCTGTACACCTACTTACATCAGTATTATAATCTACTTACACTATGTTAACTTAATTCCAGTAAGTTAGAAACATCTTATTCCTCTATGGCTCCAGTTCCTACCCCGGTTTTGTGATATTAATTGCTTTCTGTAATCTTATATCTTTTAAAGCAGCCAAGAGATGAAAAAAATGAGCAAGTATATATTTACGGAGTTTGTTATATTAACGTTCTTATTTACCACTTCTGGTTCTCAACTGTGTCACTTTCTTACACCCTATCCTCACAATTTAACTTCTTTCTTAGAAGTAGACTTTATAGTTTTTATGCAATGCGATAAGAAGTCTCAGCCTGGTTTTTTGTGGAATTCTTTTTTTCGCCCCTCGGTAGAGTGCCATGGCGTCACACAGCTCACAGCATCCTCCAATTTCTCTTGCCTCAGCCTCCCGAGTAGCTGGGACTATAGGTGCCCGCCCCAATGCCTGGCTATTTTTGTTGTTGTTGCAGTTTGGTTGGGGCTGGGTTTGAACCTGCCACCCTTGGTATAAGGGGCTGGAGCCCTACCCACTGAGCCACAGGTGCCACCCTATAAGCTATATTTTTTAACAAACTTCTGTAGTTTGTGACATTTATGTTTAATTTTGTTTGGTTTCAGAGAATTATTTATTTAATAATTTTTTTCTGAGACAGAGCCTTAAGCTGTCCCCCTGGGTAGAGTGCCATGGCTTCACTGCTCACAGCAACCTCCAACTCCTGGGCTTAAGCGAGTCTCCTGCTTCAGCCTCCCAAGTAGCTGGGACCACTGGCGCCCGCCACAACGTCCGGCTATTTTTTGATTGCAGCCATTACTGTTGTTTGGCGGGCCCAGGCTGGATTCGAACCTGTCACCTTAGGTGTATGTGGCTGGCACCTTAGCTGCTTGAGCCACAGGCGCTGAGCCCAGAGAATGATTTAAAGAGCATTTTACAGCTTGGCGCCTATGGCCCAAGCAGCTAAGGTGCCAGCCACATACACCTAAGGTGGCGGGTTCAAATCCAGCCTGGGCCTGCCAAACAACAATGATGGCTGCAACCAAAAAATAGCCGGGCGTTGTGGCGGGTGCCTGCCGTCCCAGTGACTTGGGAGGCAGAGGCAGGAGACTCGCTTGAGCCCAGGAGTTGGAGGTTGCTATGAGCTGTGAAGCCATGGCACTCTACCCAGGGGGATGGCTTGAGGTTCTGTCTCCAAAAAAAATAAAAATAAAAATAAAAAAATAAAATAGTAGCCATTGAAATGGGCACGAGCTGATGTGTCCTAGTGGTGCTGAGTTGCATTTCCCTCGAGACTAATTACGTTGAGCCTCTTTTTATGTGCTTATCCGCCCTTCATACCTTTTCTCTGGAGAAGTGTCGATTCAAACCCTTTGAACAATCACGTAAGGAAGGATTTAGTTGAGGTTTAACGCGAAATCATACAAATAAGTTGTAACACACTGAGATATAACACAGATAGTAAAGGGCAAGGTTGAAACAAAGGAAACGAACTGGCAGCCGTAGACGGTTGAACACAGTCAGGTCTTGTACACTGGAAAGTCTTTCACAAAATAATCATCTTAGATCAACACAAGACCAATCCTCACTGTTCTCCTGCAAAATGGGTTACGTTCACAGGACAGCATTTTCTGGTGTATGCCTTGCGCACGGCTCGCAACGTGTGACCCCCAGAGATGGATGTGGTCAGGGTGACCCATGGTGAACACAGGAAGTTCACATGGTCAGGGTGAACTTCATGGGTGGCAATGAAGTTCCTGCTGTTGTCTCCAGTGTCCCCTTTAGCACGGCTGGTAATTATTTTGGTGATTGCCACCCCCGGAGGTGCCGTAGCGCTCTGTTGACCACTGGAGCCTGCATATCCCTGTCCATCTGTCCATATCCGCAGTTCCCAGTTATACCCAGTGGAATCACATCCACCATAGCCGCTATAGTTTTGATCACCACCCTAGGCACTATGGTAATTTCCATATCCTTGGTCATAATAGTTATTAAATTCTTGGTTCTAGTTTTGGCCTTGACCTTGGCCTCCACCCCTAACCCCCCTCATCCACTGGCTGCAGAACCTCTTCCCCCTTTCTTTTTTTTAAATATGGAACGCTTCACGAATTTGCGTGTCATCCTTGCGCAGGGGCCATGCTAATCTTCTCTGTATCGTTCCAATTTTAGTATAGTGCTGCCGAAGCGAGCACTCTTCCCCCTTTCTGTTGCTCCTGCTGCCTATATACTTCTTTGGGCTGTGCGATTTTGATTTCACGCTTCCCAGAACCAATTTGATGGTATCTGTTTTCTAACAGTTTCTTTACGGGCTCTTCATCTGTGTATGTGATAGAGCAAAATCCTCTCCTTTCATTTGTTTTTGTATCCATGGGAAGTATTTTCAGTCCTCCAAAGGCTCCAAAATATTCTTTAATTTGTTCTTGGTCCTCAAATGTTTTCCCAGAAGTATCTGGGCTCAGATCCTGTGGTCATTCTGTGTTTAAGTTTGATAACCGCCCTACAAAAACCTTTCTGGGGGCTCTTTCCCTTTTAAAGCGTTGGATCTTTGGAGGTCTATCAATTTGCCATCTAGTCCGTGTTCTTTCAGTTCCAAAACCTTATCAACACTAGCAGCATCTTTGCAAAGCGCAAATCCAAATCCTCTTATCTTCCAGTGACTGGATCTGTGTTAGTTGTGCAGGCCGTCATCCCGCTGATTCCTGCTCAAGTTGGTTTTAGATCCCTCCATGAATTCCTCTATGTCACTGTACTGTTCATGTCCTCCACGGTGGGGGAGCTGTCGACTGGGGGGGGGTGCTGGTGTGCAGTCCAGGTCACGGCAGCAGTGGTGGCCCCTTTGCCCATTTATGTTCTTTTGTTGCTGAGTTGTAGGAATTTGTATGTATTCTGAATGTGTATGGTGATATCCTATCCGGTACAGAATTTGTCAATGTTTTCTCCTGTTTTTTTGTGGGCTGCCTTTTCCACTCAACAGTATGCCGTGATATCCAAAAATTCTAAATTTTGACAAAGTCCAGTTTATATACTTTTATTTCCCTTAGCATTGTGCCTTAAAAAAAGAAAGAAAAAATATCTTGTACAGGTTTGGTGGAAATAAACGCATGTTTTATTTGTGAGGATGATGATCAGAATTCCTTTGTTTTCCTTTTTTCCTTACAGTTTCTTAGCGTCACCCGTGCGTTTCTCTCTTTTCCTGTGTGTTTTGGTCTTTTTCATTAATACTGAAGGCTTTCCTCAGCATGTAAGAATCCTTGGCTTTCCTTGGGGGTAGTTTTTTTCCAAAGAGAGAGACTCCTTTCTGAGAGGCAGGGGTATTTACTAGACAGAACAACCCCCCCTCCCCCAAGATAGCCAGGTCCTAATCCCCAGACTTGTGACCATGTTCATTTACAAGACAGAAGAATGGGCAGAGGTGGTGAAGAATAACTACTCTCAGATGGAGAGATTATCTTGGTTTATCTCAGCAGACCCCACCTAGTCATGAGTCCTCATAATCAGAAGACAAGAGAGATGGCCCAGGAAAGGGACCCAGCAGCCATGACCAGCTTAGAACAAGGGCCTAGGAAGGTGATGAATGGATTCTTCCCTGGAGCTTCCAGAAGGAATCAGCTTCACTGACATCTTACTTTTAACTCACTGAGGTCTGTGTCAGCTCTCAGACCTGTAGAACCTATTAAATTTGTGTGGATTTAAGCCACTGGATTTGTGGTCCTTTGCTGTGCCAGGTGCAGGCCCAAGTGCAGCTCCTGGAGGGCAGCCAGCAGGGGGCAGAAGCCACCAACAAGCAAACCCGGGTGGACTGCGAGTTCCCTGCAGAAGTCAGGGTGTCGGTTTGGGGTGGCCGCCTGGGAATAGCAGGACTCTTCCAAGGTACAGGTGGCAAGTGCTCCTGAGTCTTGGATACAGGGGTGTGTATTTCTGGTTGACGTTGTCTGTGTGCTTATGATAGGTGCAATTTTCCATGTTAGCTGTTAATAAAAATGTGTGTGTGTATATATGAGGGGAGGAGGAGTGAGGGAGGGAGAGGGAGAGAAAGGGGGAGGGAGAATGGGATAACAGGAAATAATGAATCTCTGGCAAAGCTGAGCAAACCAGACCTCAGTCTCTCCAAGGTTACAGAGCCTTGCCCCGTAGCTGGGTCCCAGCAGGCCCTTGGCAGGGGCAGCACACACCATGCTAGGCAGAGAAGCCCAGGCTGGTCCCAAGTCAGCATCTCCAGGAATAAGCTGCATGTTTGCTAGGAGCCAGAAGACCATGTGAGTGAGCTGGGTGCACCACTTGCTGTACCTTCCACGACCCCCTGACCTCTCTCATTAACACCCCTGCTGGGCCAACCTGAGGTCCACTCAGCTGGCAGGCAGAAACGCCCAGCCGTCAGTCCATCCATCCACCTGCTCATGTGAATATCCTGCTAGCCACCCATCCACGTATCCATCCAAACATCCACTCTCACCCCACTGTCACCCATTCCTCACTTGCTCACTCATTCATTCACTCAGTTGTTCATTCATTCAGCACCCTGGGGCCTCCTCTGTGCCTGGCTCTGTGCCAGGTGTTCCTTACCAGCCTGTTTTCTGGCAAGTGTAAGTGATTTGCTATTGCCTTAAAAAACTTGACAGATAAGTGAGTGTCACCTAATGTGTGAGGACACATATCACCTGTGGTAGGGGGACATTTTAGGGGGCACAAGAGTGGGGACCTATGGATGAATGTCTGTGGGGGTTGGGGATGTGGGTGGCCTGGAGCAAGGGTGCTGAGTCCAGCCTTAGGGTGAGGACAACCCCGTCCCAGGTGTGTACCATGGCCAAGCTCTGTCCCAGGGAATCTCACAGTTGGACCTAGATCTGAGTAAAGGAACCTTGGCCCGAGGATTGTCTAGCAATGCCAGTGACTGCAGGGCCCTGGGCTCAGTGCCCCACAGCCAGCGGGTGGCTGTTTGGGAGGGTGGGGGGGGACATGTGCACCAGAGAGCACAGCAGGTGCCACCTGGCTCTAGCTGATGAGAACATGGGATTCAGCCAAATAGCTGAGCATTGGATGTTGGGATTTCGCAAGAGAATGTGCAAACTCAGACTTTTGAATGTGGACATAACTGTTTTTTAATAAACACTGAAGCTAGCAGAGGTGGTCTCGGGCGGCATGCTAACGGTGCCACCATAGTCGGAGAACAGCAGAGTCCCATGGCTGTCTGCCAGGGTTGAATGCAGTCTCAGTGGTACAGCTGGTGTGAGTGCTCACAGCTCAGGGCCACCTGTGTGCAGTGGTCTGTGCTCAGAGGCCCCCTTTCCCTCCCACACTGCACTGGGGGCCAGTAGCTGAAACCTTCCAGTGCCAGCCACCCAGAGGTCACGGGCCGAGGGCTGGTGTTGTAGCCATCTCACTGAATGGCCACAATGGCACCCTGAGCCTCCTATGCCCATCTGTGAAATAGCAGCACTCGCTGTCTGGGGTCAGGTCTCTGTGACAATAGAGTTTTCTCCACCTACCACTAGCACCTTTAGACAAGGGCCATCGTCTGAGCTCCACTATCCCTTGCTTGGATTTCTGCAACATCCTCTTCTCTGACATCCCATTCTGCTTCAGTCCCCCCTTCCCCACACACACACATCTGCTGGGACTTCCAGTGTAAGTCAGGTCCCATCACTGGCACGGTCCAGGATGTCCATGATGCTTCCCACCACGTTCAGTCTCCAGGCAGCCAGACCTCTGTCCTGCTGCCTCTTCAGCCTCCGCTGGGATCCCCACCCACACATGCTTCTCCTGCCCAACACACACTGTTCTGTGCTTCTGTCTCCTCATCACTTAGGTCTCAAGGGCTCCCCAGACCAATGTGGCCACTCTCAGCTGGTCATACTCCTTGTTCCCTCTGAAGTCGTCTGATTTTGGAGTGCATTTTCTGATTCAGCCTTTGACTTCCTTTGCAAGAACGTTGTCCCTGCGGAAAGAGGCTGCGTCTGTTTTGTTCACCGCTGTCTTCCTGGTGCCTGACAAGTAGTAGTTCAGCAAGTGCTTCTTGAATGTTCCGTGAATAAGTATGTCTGAAGTCTCTGGCTTCCAGACTCGGCTTAGGTGCTAAAGAGCACTGTGATCTTGCCTGTTCCTCGCCTGGCAGTGTGAATGGAAACCCCCACTTTGCGCTCTCCTGGGCTCTGGGAGGGCCCATGGAGACAGGAGGGCAGAAGGGAGGGAGTTCTGAGGTGCAGATGGGGTCCGTCCCTGGCTCCGCCCCCCGCCGGTCCTCCTTACAGGGCGTCGCTGCCGAGCGCCAGCACAAGGGGGCGCCCGAGGTCTGCCGCTGGTGCGGCGAGGCTCCCGGGTGGTGGAGGTGTAAGGAAGTGACAGGGCCTCCTACGGAGACCAGCCCCAGCTAACCAGCTTTACTGCTTTGCTGACGTTTCGGGGTTAAAAATGCCTGTTCTTTCACACTGTGGATCGTGATTATAGGTGTTTTTTTTTTTTTTTTTAATGACCCCACTTGCTCAAATGAAAACACTGGCAACCCAATGGTGGTCCTCAAAAGGTTCTGGAGAGATTTTAGGTCCTTGAAATCCCAAATACTAGTCTGTTGGGTGGGGGACTAGGGGTCAGGACTGGGGGGTTGTGGAAGATGCTGGGTAGAAAGTGTGAGCGACCCCCCCATCCCAACACATACCTGAGAGTACATAGCACACAGGTGGGTGTACACACACACAAGCAAAGGTAAACACACATGGGCTCACTGTGTGAACACGGACCATGCAAACACACGCACACACATGCACACACCATGGGCATGCATGTACACACAGGCATATACAAACACGCACACGTGTACTTGCACACCAAGCAGATGCAAACACATGCGTGTACACAGGTGTGATGTACACAGACACACGCACATATCTATGCATATATGCCTGTGCACACAGCAAATGTAATACACACAATGCGAAGTACACACAAATAAACACATGTGAATGCACAAACACACACATGTATGTGTGCACATCTTCTTGTACACACAGAAAGATGAAGTCCCAGAAACATCTAGAATAATTCACATGTCTAGCACCAAAGAAATGGGTGCCTGCCGGTCAGTCTTGCATTTGCAGTGCCAACCGTGGGACTTTGGGGTCAGCCTCTGAGTTCCTTAAGGCAAAGGTCACACAGGCAGCTTTCAGTTGAGAAAAGCGTCATGTATCCAAATTTATTTAGACGGATGTTCAGCCACAGTCCCCTGTGGGTCTGTGCACATTCACCTTTTAAAAAATGTTTCCATAAAAGGATTTTTGGTAATCGCCTAATTTTAATACAATATTTATATACAAAACTACTTCCTGTACAAGAGAAAATAGAAGCATCAGATTGTACGATTTTAGCAAATGATGAAAACCCATGACTCTTATGGGCTCGGATCACAGCCGATGACGGGAATGTCAACATCACACCAAGGATATGTTCAAGACGAATATATTTGTTTTTTTTCTTCCCACCTTTGATGAAACATTTCTCTTTATGTTTCTCTTGGTGCTTGAGAAATTTCAGATAATTGGTTAGCATAATTGCTGCAAATTTAGGTTGCTCATATCATTTATGAGACTTGTTTTTACAAGCTTTTGGAATGAGAACTGTCCAACAGTGACATTCCTGTGAGTAAAAATATAGAGAAGTATTATCAAAATAGAAGCCTTTATTCATAAAAATCTTTGGTAGTAACAGTATTTTAAATTCCTCTCAATAATATTTGGTTAAGTAATAACTCCTTCCACCTTTGAGCTACAGAAAAAATAGTCCTCAAATCTACCAAATACTTGATTAAACAAAACCCCAATAAATATTCTAAAGCTTTGAATGCACCCCCCCCACCCGAGCCTTAAGACATCTTAAAACCCTTAAGTCATCTTTAGAGATGTTTCCGAGGTAATCTCTCCCTGCCCGTTTTCCCCTCAACCTGCTTTTATCACACATCAAAGATGAACACCTCTGAGGTCAGTTCGGTGTGACAGGGGCAGGTGTGTGGCTAACAGTAGGGCCTGCAAGGGACAGACATATGCCAAGGGTGCTGTTACATATGGGATCAGGGACATCTGCACCCATCCAGTACTCCAAGAATAAATCGGACACACCCACATACCTCATGGGGACAGTGACGGGGTACTTCTCTCTGACCAAGGTGTCTTAGCTTCCGAAATTACCAAGGAAACGATGACTCAAGGTCATCCAGCTTTTCTGACATAGAGGCAGATGACCCCTTTGGGAAGTGATGTCAATGCTGTTATTCCTTCTCAGTTCCTCCATTCTTCCTGAAAAATCACCCTAGCTTTTGCCCAATGCCGTGGCGTACCATTTTGCACCTATCTTAAGGCAACAGAAGGACTAAGAAAGAAGATTTCTAGGGGCCCCTGTTCACCTTCCACTGTGAAGGAGACTCAAGCCCAAGAACTGTTTCTGCAAAGCACCTGCCTTTACTAGATGTAATTATTGCCCAATCACCAGCCATGATTTTGATTCACCTTGAATACTAAAGATAAAAAAAAAATTCCCTGCATAATGGTTTTGTGCAAAAACAGAGGGGAAAAAAAAAAAACAGAACGAAGGAAGAAAAATATCGTCCTATCAGAAAGTGGTCCTCCATGTTTGCAGAAAACATAGGCGCCACCGGGCTCTGGTGGGGTCAAGAAGCCGCCGGCCCGGGGAGAGGGTGCCTGTTGGTCGGATGCCCGCTGGCCTGCCCAGCCCCACCAGTGGCAGCTACAGGACGCTGCCGTGGTGTGCGTGGCTGGGGGCCGGGGTGCCGCCGAGGCTGTCGGGGCCGGCTCTGGGGCTGTGGTTGTTGCACGGCTCGTCCTTTTTGTGCTCCTTGTCCATCCAGGTGTCCAGCAGCTGGAGCTTGCCCTGCTCCTCCCGCATAAACAGCTCCACCATGAGCACCTTCTCCTTGTGGATCTGCTGGCTGATGTCCTTGGGGATGTCAGGGATGACCCAGTCCACGAAGTCGCTCATGAACATGACCAGGTTCTGGAAGAAGAGTCAGGGTGTGGGGTGGGAAGGAGGATGCCGGCATGGATGCTCCCGATGTCCCCACCTGTCCCCTGCCCTGGGGAGCCCGACCCAGACACTTCCCTGTGCGCTCAGTTATGCCCTGTGACCTCCCTGAGTTGCGATTTCCCAGAAGGTATAACCAAGACCCTGAACCATCCTGAGGCCCTTGGCTGACTTTCTTGAACCAAGGTGAAGTCGGTCATTATCTGATTAGTTCTGAATTCCTTGGTCAGGAGGCTTCAGAAGTGATCCAATGAGTGACATGTCACCAAATACAACAAGAAGGATTGAGACTTCGAGGAAAAGAATTAAACTGGAAATGGCACCAATATGGACCAAACGTCATCTGTCCCTGCCACTCAGCAGACCCCTTCTGCCGCTGGCAAAGCCTCCCAGGGCCACCCTGAACACTTGCCACCTCAGTGGAGACACTTCTGGTGGATAGGATGTGAGAGAAGTCAGTTTTTATGGAAAAACAAAAATCTTATTGTGTGTTAAACTTCTGTCCAGTAAGCATGGGTGAGTACCCCCGTCTGGGTTAGTGGCCTCCCTCCCATTGTGGACGACACTGGTGTCCACTCAGACTGATCTCCTCTCCCAGCCCCAAGCTGTGGTGGCGGTCGGCCGCTCATGCTCACAGCTGTGGAATTTCTTCCCCATTCTGTCCCCCTCTTCTTGTCTTGGGAGCCCCTGGCTAATGACTAACAGATCTAGGTAGACAAAAGGGGCTGTGCGGTCTCCAGGCGGCCCAAGTCTGGGGAGATGCTTCTAGGCTCTGCTTCTGGGGAACCCAGCCCCACACACTTTTAGTACCCAAGGCTGGGTGAGGCAGCTGAGCTCAGTGAAGTAGAAGGATTTGCCTGATGCCACATGATATAAGGGGCAGAGCTGGGACTTGAATCCAGTCCTGGGATTCCAGATTCTGAGCTCTTGGCCTGCTGTCTTCCTTGCTTGGATTTAACTTGGTGACAGAGGGAAGCCCCCGGGTGGAACCTCGGCAGTGCCCACATGGCTCCGGGTGCTTCCCCTTGCTGGGACCTTAGCTGCTGGACCTACATCGGCTGGCTCCCTGTTCTGGGGCCCTGCCTCCTGGAGTCCCTTTGGCTTCTAGAGTGGCCCAGTGCCTCTCTGGAGGCATCTGAGAACCCACTGCCCTCCTGCTGGGACCCAACTGCTGCACAGAAAGCGTAAGACACTGAGACCAGGACCAGGGCAGGTCTCTCCTTCCTTCCCGTCCCTGTCAATCCAGACACTTCTATTGCATTAAACCCACCCTCCCTGAAGAATCCAAATCCCTCTGCCTGTGTGCACCGGGCCTGACTTCTGCCTTCCTTTGTTCATGAGGGTCTCCTGGGTCCCGTCATTGCACAGGGCCTCTGGGAGGGGGGGGGGCTGCCTTCCTGACCATGCGCACAGGGGCTCCCCTCGTGCTCCATTTCTAAAACCTTCTGGAAACTAGAGGGACCCACTGCACCTGGAAGACGATGACAAACGCCAGCCGGGCTGCCAGGACGGCCCAGAAGTCCTTGGAGATGTCGTACTTGTGTTCGGACCACGGGGGTTCTCGGTAATCTTTGTACCTGCAGAAGATGGACTGGGAGTCAAGGGCAGGTCTCTGGTAAAACCCAAGGTTCTGGCCAGTGCCAGGCAGCTCCAGAGAGCAGTGGAGAACCCCAGCCTGGCTCTGAGGCTGCCTCCAGGGAAGCCCCTGGCTCGACCTGCTCACATAGCCCAGTTGAGGGGAGTGGTTGGGGCTGCACCAGCCTGTGCAGGCCTGAGGGGCTTCACATCAAATACAGACACCAGGAAGTGCCCCATAGGCCCAACTATAAGCTCAGAATTGAGTGCTTGGGACCTTCTGGTCTACAAGGGCCCAACTTTTATTATTATTATTTATTTAGTTGTTTTTAGACAGAGTTTCACTCTGAGTAGAGTACTGATGACATAGCTCACAGTGACCTCAAACTACTCTTGGGCTCAAGAGATGCTCTTGCCTCAGCCTCCCCAGTAGCTGGGACTATAGGCGCCAGAATGCCACCTACTTTTTCTATTTTTAGTACAGATTGGGTCTCCCTTTGCTCAGGCTGGTCTGGAACTCTTGAGCTCAGATGATCTACCTAGCCTTCCAGAGCACTAGGATTACAGGCATGAGCCACCTTGCCTGGCCAAGGAGGTCCCAAACTTTTAAAAGCAGTGGAACCTTTTTCCCAAAAAGAAATCTCACCTGAAATTCTCATGGGTGCCAGAGAGAGCAGGCCCAGTTGAAGTGGGATGGGAGGGGCTCTCTGAGCCGGAACCTGTCTGATCTCAACCCAACCCCCAATCTCCACAGAATCCCAGGATGGGTTCCACAGAACACAGTCTGAAACCACTGCTCTAGTCCATCCCTTTTGGGGGAAAATTGTTAAAGGAAAAAAACCTACACATCTCATCAAAGAAGGAAAAAAACCCCTAAATATTCGATCAAAGTCATGTAAACCATCTATGAAGATTTACCAAAGGGCATGGCTGAATACACAGTTGGAGTGGGCGCGAGCCTGCCTGGCAGCCACCTGCCCACTGACCCTTCCAGCTGCCTGCCTTACCTTGGTGTCACCTTACCTGTAAATAACGTGAATGACCTTTAGTTCTTGAGTTGTCAGTTTTAGACGTGGCCTATTGATGTGCTCAGAGAGACAAGCTCACTCACACCTGTCCACATGGTGATCCCTGAACCCACCAGGCCCGCAGGACTGACAGGTGCCTGCCTGTGCTTTAGTTATCCCTGGCTTCTTCCTCTTTTTACAGAGATGTAGAGATGCCCAGGTCTGTGGGGGCAGGGCGAGATCTCCAGCTAGGCCCTCTACCCCCACTGCTCCCTGAATCTGGGCAAGGCCACATATCCACTGGGGCTTGGCTTTAATGGAGATGACACCCCACTCTACATTGGAAAAACTTCCCAAAGCCGGTCAGAAAAATTCCACACCAGAGGCAGGGTTTCCAGATGCTAAGCTGCAGGTGGACGTCTGCTGGGCACCTGAAGCTGAGTCCGTGACCTGGCTCTGTAGGCACAGCTCAGCCTGGGCAGGACCCACAACCCTGGTACTCAGCCCACATGAACACCACCTTGCTGGGTCCCCCCTGGGCAATCCCTCACTTCTTCACCTTGCAGGCATTTAGTGAGCAGCTACTACATGCCAGACCCCATTCCAGGAGTGAAGATTCAAGAGGCAACACGACATATAGGGCCCCTCACTTGTGGAGCTTTATTTCTGCCGGGAGCTGGATGGGAGTCTGAGTCAGGATGGGAACACAGGCTCCGGTGCCAGCTGCTGTGCCAGGCAAAGGTTGCATAACCTGCTTTCTCATGGGAACAAGCAGCCCCTGTTCTATTGTCAGAAGTTGCATGCCACCTGCTCTTCCTTTTCCCTTATTCTGTACTCAAGGCCATTTGCACTAGGATGCTGGGAAATATATTTGGTCGGCTGGAAAACTCGTATGCATCCCTCAAAGCCCACTGGCACCCCTGCCCAGTGCCTATACTAATCTCTATCAGAAATGATCTTTCTTTTTTTTTTCTTGATGAGCTAGGGCACACAGGGAGGAACAAAATGCCCTCTCTAGAGGTGAAAGTGAAGGTTAAGTGTGACAATGCTTGCTTGAGCACAGGAATAAAGGCAGCCAGCTGCTCAGCTAATGCCACCTCTGCCACACCTGCTGCCCTGGGCTAGGCCGGGCTAGGCTAGGAGCTGTTCCTCTGGGAGGTGGCTTAACATGGGCGTGGCTGGCAGAGGTGGGGAGCCCACACACACAAGGTCACAGCCAGTGGTTGGTGGTGGAGGCTAAAGCCTGGAGCAGTGAGTGAAGTGGTGAGACCCACGGTCTTCTGCCTCCATGGGGATAAAAGTGACAAGAGGCTTAAAAACACGGTCTCTGCCCTGTGCTCTTGGTCTCCTCTCTGTGTGGGCAGGACCCCCTGACATGTGTGATGGTGGAGCCACTTCCTTAAGCCTAGCCTGGGGTCTCACAACCCGCGTCCTTCCTGGCAACCAAGGCTAACCTTCACCCCTATACTCAGCAATATTCAAAGTTTTGAGGCAACTTTTAGTAAAATGAGCCATATATTTATCTACCTTTTTTTTTTTTTTTTTAAGACAAGGTCAAACTCTATTGCCTGGGCTGGAGTGCAGTGGCATCATCAGAGCTCACTGCAGCCTCAAACTCCAGGACTTAACTGATCCTCCTGCCTCAGCCTCTTGGGTAGCTGGGACTACAGGCATGTGCTATCATGCCCAGCTAATTTCTTTTTTTTGTAGAGATGAGGTCTCACTCCGTCATTAAGGCTAGAGTACAGTGGTATCACCGTATCTCTCCAC
Organism: Galagoides demidoff; assembly: GCA_963574575.1. Lineage (NCBI taxonomy): Eukaryota > Metazoa > Chordata > Mammalia > Primates > Galagidae > Galagoides > Galagoides demidoff. Next base: position 32,806 of record CAUYQV010132590.1, read on the forward strand.
AGCCTTAAACTCCCAGGCTCAGGGGATCCTCCCATGTTGGCCTCCCAAAGTGTAAGGGTTATAGGGGAGCACCACATCGGGCCTGCCTTCTTTTTTTTCTCAATTATTCTTCATCTAAAATTCATTCTTCATCAAACATGTAAATCTTCAGTGTGTTCTGTTTAGAACCCCCCAAAGGAGGTGCTGTGCTATTGACAGGGAACAGCCGGACTGAAGCTCAGGAGGTCAGGGTTTTGCAGCCCCGCACCTGGCGGGGACGATGTGCAGCTACTCCCCGAGGTGACCAGGCGCAGGGCTGGAGGGAGTCATCCCACCTCAGGGGAGCAGAGTTTTTAAAGCTGCAAACCGTGTTGTGCCATGTGCCTCATGTTGCCATTTGCCCTTATGGTTGGGGAACCTGGCTTTAGGGTACCCTTCTCTGTCCCCACCTTCACACATGACACTGCACTCTTCCTCTGGCCATTGCAGACACCTGCCCGGCATCTCTCACCCCTTCTTTGAGTCATAGTCTCCTAATTTTCTTTAGGATCCCCCCACTCTGACCATGACCTCACACCCCAGCACATGACTCAGGAGGAGCCAGTGAGAGTCCTCCACCTCTTGGCAACAGCAACAGGCGTCTGACCTAAGACAGGCCAGGGATATTCAGTCCTGGGATTTTTGTCAGCTATTGGCAAAGAGAAGGTTTCTTTCTACAGGGGCTGAAGGGCAGAGAGGATGTGAGGCAGGGCTTTCTGGGGATCCTTTCTGTCTGCCAGAAAAAAGTGTTGACATGGGGGAAAACAGAATTGAGAAGCAATGCCAAAGTGGAGCCTGATGGCAAACTAGCTCCTGGATCCAGCCATGCCTGAAGCTATGCTAGACTTCATAGTTATAGGAACTAGCAAATCTGGGGGAGATGCCTTCTGCCAGGCATCTTCAAAAAGAAATCTTTTCTTTTTTTTTTTAAGACAGAGTCTTACTATGTCACCATTGGTAGAGTACAGTGGCGTCACAGCTCACAGCAACCTCAAACTCTTGGCCTTAAGTGATTCTCTTGCCTCAACCTCCCAAGTAGCTAGAACTACAGGCACCTGCCACAATCCCTGGCTATTTTTTGGTTCTAGTTCTCATTGTTGTTTGGCAGGCTCGGGCTGGATTTGAACCCACCAGCTCTGGTGTATGTGGCTGGTACCCTAGCCGCTGAGCTATAGGTGCTGAGCCAATAAATCATTTTTTTTTTCTTGTAGAGACAAAGTCTCACTTTATTTCCCTCGGTACAGTGCCGTGGTGTCACACAACTCACAGCAACCTCTTGCCTCAGCCTCCTGAGTAACTGGGACTATAGGTACCCGCCACAACGCCTGGCTATTTTTTCGTTGCAATTTGGCGGGGGCCAGGTTGGAACCCACCACCCTTACTCACTGAACCACAGGCACTACCCAAATTTTAATTTTTTTTTTTTTTTTGCAGTTTTGGCAGGGGCCGGGCTTGGACCCACCACCCCCAGTATATGGGGCCAGCGTCCTACTCCTTGAGCCACAGGCACCGCCATCCAAGAAATCTTTTTCTTTTTTTTGGGACAGAGCCTCAAGCCATCCCCCTGGGTAGAGTGCCATGGCATCACAGCTCACAGCAACCTCCAACTCCTGGGCTCAAGCGAGTCTCCTGCCTCCGCCTCCCAAGTAGCTGGGGCCACAGGCGCCCGCCACAACGCCTGGCCATTTTTTGGTTGCAGCCATCATTGTTGTTTGGCGGGTCCGGGCTGGGGATTTGAACCCGCCACCTTAGGTGT
>CAUYQV010132592.1:0-13467 GCA_963574575.1 Galagoides demidoff
GTATCCCAGAAGGGTAAGAAGAATGCCCCAGGGGAGTGGAAGCCATACTAGAGAATATTATAAATGAAAATTTCCCAAATATCACCAAAGATTCTGACACACTTCTTTCAGAGGGATATTGGACCCCAGGTCACCTCAACTCTACCCGAGCTTCTCCAAGACACATTGTGATGAACCTGTCCAAAGTCAAGACAAAAGAAGATTCTTCGAGCTGCCAGTTGACCTACAGGGGCAGATCCATCAGGGTGACTGCAGACTTCTCTAATGAAACTTTCTAAGCAAGAAGACAATGGTCATCTACCTTTACTCTACTTAAGTAGAACAATTTTAAGCCCAGAATTCTGGAATGGAAATGCTAAGATAAGCTTTAAAATTGACAGAGAAATCAAATCATTTACTGATATAAACATTGAGGAAATTTGCCACATACTTCAACCTGTTCTACCCACTGATTATCACAATGGATCAACAGCAAAGTAAGAACTCAGAAATTAAAGGACAGAACCTAACTCCCACACTGATGCAAAAGATAAAACTAAGCAATGGACTCTCACAAAATAAGATGAATAGAACACTACCACACTTATCAATTATCTCAATGAATATTAATGGTTTGAATTCCCTGCTGAAGAGGCACAGATTGGCTGACTGGATTAAAAAACACAAGCCATCCATTTGCTGTCTGCAGGAAACATATCCAGCTTCAAAAGACAAATTAAAACTCCGAGTTAAAGGTTGGAAGACACTTTTTTAGGCAGATGGAATTCCGAAGAAAAGAGGAGTCGCATTCTTATTTTCAGATACATGTGGATTTAAAGCAACTAAAGTCAAAAAAGACAAAGATGGTCACTTTATATTGGTCAAAGGAAAAATACAACAAGAAGATGTTTCAATTCTAAATATGCTCCCAGTTTAAATGCTCCCAGATTCTTGAAACAGACCTTACTTAGTCTGAGCAACATGATATCCTATACCATTATAACAGGTGACTTTAACACTCTTCTTACAGAGCTGGACAGATCCTCTAAACAGAAATTAAACAAAAATATAAGGGACTTAATTGAGACCCTAGAACAACTACTGTGCTTGATAGATGCTTATAGAACACTCGATCCCAAAGATAAAGAATATACCTTCTTCTCATTGCCCCATGGAACATTCTCTAAAATTGATCATGTCCTAGGACACAAAACAAACCTCAACAGAATCAAAAGAATTGACATTTTACCTTGTATCTTCTCAGACCACAAGGCTGGAACTCAACTCCAACAAAAACGTTCAACCCCACACAAAGGCATGGAAATTGTATAACTTTCTGTTGAATGTCAGTTGGGTGTATTTTTGGGTGCAGGAGGAAATGAAAGGAATTCATTAACTTCCTTGAGCATAACAACAATGAGGACACAAGCTACTAAAACCTGTGGGATACTGCAAAAGCAGTTTTGAGAGGAAAATTTATCGCTTTAGATGCCTACATTTGAAAAACAGAAAGCACATCAACAAACTCACAAGCCATCTTATGGAATTGGAAAAAGAACATTCTAAACCTAAACCCAGCAGAAGAAAAGAAATATCCAAAATTAAATCAGAGATCAATGAAATTGAAAACAAAAGTATCATTCGGAAAATTAATGAAACAAGGAGTTGATTTTTTTGAAAAAATAAATAAAATAGATAAACTTTTGGCCAGACTAACTAGAAATAGAAAAGTAAAATCTCTAGTAATCTCAATCAGAAATGATAAAGGGGAAATAACAACCAATGCCACAGAGACACAAGAGGTTGTCTCTGAATACTACCAGAAACTCTGTGCTCAGAAATTTGACAATGTGAAGGAAATGGATCAATATTTGAAATCACACCCTCTTCCTAGACTTAGCCAGGAAGAAATAGAGCTTCCTGAACAATTTCAAGCATGGAGTTTAAAGAAACAATAAAAAAATCTTCCAATAAAAAAATTCCCTGGTCCAGATGGCTTCATACCAGAATTCTATCAAACCTTCAAGGAAGAGCTTATTCCTGTACTGTAGAAATTACTCCAAAAAATTGAGGAGGAAGGAATCTAACCGAACACGTTCTGCGAAGCAAGCATCAGCCTGATACCCAAACCAGGAAAAGATCCAACTAAAAAGGAGAATTTCAGACCAATTTTACTAATGAATATAGATGCAAAAATTCTCAACAAAATCCTAGCCAATAGATTACAACTTATCAAAAATGTCATACATCAAGTAGGTTTTATTCCAGGGATATAAGGCTGGTTTAACATACACAAGTCCATAAATGTTATCCACTGTATTAAGAGAAGCAAAAACAAAGACCATATGAGCCTCTCAATAGATGCAGAAAAAGCATTCGATAAAATCCAGCATCCTTTTCTCATTACAACACTGAAGAGTATAGGCATATGTGGCACATTTCTGAAACTGATAGAAGCTATCTATGACAAACCCACAGCTAATATTTTACTGAATGGAGTAAAACTGAAAGCTTTTCCTCTTAGAACTGGAACCAGACAAGGTTGTCCTTTGTCACCATTACTATTCAACATAGTGCTGGAAGTTCTAGCCAATACAATTAGGCAAGAGAAGGAAATAAAGGGCATCCAAAAGGGAGCAGAGGAGGTCAAACTCTCCCTCTTTGCTGATCATATGATCTTATACTTAGAGAACCCCAAAGACTCAACCACAAGACTCCTGGAAGTCATCAAAAAATACAGTAATGTCTCAGGATATAAAATCAATGTCCACAAGTCATTTGCCTTTGTATAGGCAATAACAGCCAAGAGGAGAGGCTAATTAAGGACACAACTTCCTTCACCATAGCTTCAAAGAAAATGAAATACCTAGGAATGTACCTAACAAAGCTGGTGAAGGACCTCTATAAAGAAAATTATGAAATCCTAAGAAAGGAAATAGCAGAGGATATTAACAAATGGAAGAACATACCATGCTCATGGCTGGGAAGAATCAACATTGTTAAAATGTTTATACTTCCCAAAACAATCTACCTATTCAGTGCCATCCCCATTAAAATACCAACATGGTACTTTCAAGATGGGGAAAAAATGATTGTGCGTTTTGTATGGAATGAGAAAAAAACCCCGTATAGCTAAGGCAATTCTTAGTAATAAAAACAAAGCTGGGGGCATCACCATACCAGATTTTAGTCTGTACTACAAACCCGTAGTGGTCAAGACAGCATGGTACTGGCACAAAAATAGAGACAATAGACATTTGGGATCGAATAGAAAACCAGGAAATGAAACTAACATCTTATAACCACCTGATCTTCGATAAACCAAACAAGACCATGGGGGAAAGACTCCCTATTCAATAAATGGCGCTGGGAGAACTGGATATCCACATGTAAAAGCCTGAAACTGGACCCAGACCTTTCTCCATTCACTAAAATTGATTCAAGATGGATAAAGGACTTAAATTTAAGGCATGAAACAATAAAAATCCTCAAAGAAAGCATAGGAAAAACACTGGAAGATAACGGTCTGGGGAAAGATTTCATGAAGAAGAATGCTGTGGCAATTGTTTAACAAGGACAGAAGTAAACAAATGGGACTTAATTAAACTGAAAAGCTTCTGTACAGCTAAGGAAACAATAACCGAAGCAAATAGACATCTTACACAATGGGAAAGGATATTTTCATATTTTGAATCAGACAAAAGCTTGATAACTAGGATCTATAGAGAACTCAAATTAATCCACATGAAAAAAGCCAACAATCTCATATATCAGTGGGCAAGATACATGAATAGAACCTTCTTTAAAGAAGACAGACAAATAGCTATCAAACATATGAAAAAATGCTCATCATCCCTAATTATTAGAGAAATGCAAATCAAAACTACCCTGAGATACCATCTAACCCCAGCGAGAATGGCCCACATCACAAAATCTCAAAACTGTAGACGCTGGTGTGGATGTAAAAAGAAGGGAACACTTTTACACTGCTAGTGGGACTGCAAACTAATACCACCTTTTTTGGAAGGAAGTATGGAGAACCCTCAAATAACTCAAGCTAGACCTCCCATTTGATCCTGCAGTCCCATTACTGGGCATCTACCCAGAAAGAAAAAACTCCTTTTATCATCAGGACACTTGCACTAGACTGTTTATGGCAGCTCAATTTATAATCGCCAAAATGTGGAAACAGCCTGAATGCCCACCAACCCAGGAATGGATTAACAAGTTGTGGTATATGTACACCATGGAATACTATTCAGCCATTAAAAAAAATGGAGACTTTATAACCTTTGTATTAACCTGGATGGAAGTGGAACACATTATTGTAAAGCATCACAAGAATGGAGAAGCATGAATCCTATGTACTCAATTTTGATATGAGGGCAATTAAGGACACAGTGGGGGTGGGAGAAGGGGAGAGCAGAGAGAGAAAGAAGGAGGTGGGTGGGGAAGGGACAAGCAGAAAGAGGGAAGGAGGGAGGGGGCTGGAGTCTTGGTGTGTGCCACACCTTTTGGGGGCAAGACATGATTGTAGGAGCGGCTTTACCTAGCAAATGCAATCAGTGTAACCTGGTTTCTTGTACCCTGAATGAATCCCCAACAATAAATTTAAAAAAAAAAATCCTTAGGGACAAGTGGGCAACTAATAGTTGGGGAATATATTGATAAATTATAATCTAAAGTAAATGGCAGGAACCTTTTCTTCTTTCTTTCACCCTCTGAGCAATTTGGGTGAGGCTGAGCAAGGTTTGTGTCCTCATAAAACTGGAACTTGTGATGGTCTGGAGCAGGATATTAGACTGAGTCTTTAGAAGGACAGGAGAGTGGCCTGGAATGGTAAGCCAGAGCCTAAGTGAAGAGAATGCAAGCCTCCACATGAGAGGAAGGCAGGCTCAGTGTGGAGTGTCAAAGCATGAGTGGGGTGAAGAGGGTGACCATGTGGGTGAGTGGCAGCTATAATCCATTGTAGTGTCTTAGAGCCCAAATGAAATGGTGAGGGCAGCCGGCCTTAGAGTAGTGGAACCCAGGTGGAGAGTGGGAGCAGGCCATGTGGATGGATACTGTGGTGTCAGAGAAGGGGGCACCAGTGGCAGTCTAACTAGGTGTGAAGCCTGAGTACAGTGAAGAGGTGCCTGTGTGGGAAGTAGCAACAATAGCAAGGGAGACTGGTTACATACTGGAGATTGTTCACATGAGTCATATGTTAAGGGTAAGGGGAGCCAGTTGTTTTTCACTGTTGGAGAAAGGAATTGCAAATGCTGAATAGTGTTGGTGTTCAACTGGAATTGGCCATATTGGTGTAAATTCATGGTTTTTGATATACATAGATGGGTATAGAAATAAAGAGGTGTGTGTGTATGTGTGTGTACTCTAGATCTCAGAAGGCCTTGAGATACTGACACCCTCAAATAGAAATGAGCATTCCTAGCATTCAAATCTTGACTTCTGAATGCCTTTACCCACTGAAGGGAACCAGAATTCCTTGGAGACGTAGCTGGTTTCAGGGCTGGTGCAGGGAAAGTACAAGAAGAATCTGAAATATATTGTGCCTGAAAGTAAGGAAGTGCTCAAAGAGTGGTGATGCTTAAAAAACAGAGATCAGCTTGAAGCTGCTTTCAGTGGCCAAATGTGGGACAATTTGAGCAGGCAAAATAAGCAATGATGGTTATGAATGATAACCCTGCAATAAAGTAGGAACCCATGAGTCCATACCGATATACGTACATAAATGGATAGTTTGATGAGGAGAAAGAAAGATATTTCATAGTGTCAGAGTTAATCACAAAGGAAAAAGGGTAAGCTTTTTCTGGAGAGTCCTGGCAGTTATCACTCAATCAAATGATTAGTTAGTATCACCTCTAATGGGACAAATTGAAATCATGTGGCATGTGACTGGATGTAATAAAAAGGACACTGCATCATTTTCTGCCTGAGAAGCGTAATCTAAATTATGTGGAAATACCAGACGAACTCAGATTGATGTTCATTCCGTCAAAAGTGTGGAGGTGATGAAAGAAAAAGATTGTAATATGTCATTCTAGACCTAGTCCTTTTTGTTGTTAAGGACGTTATTGAGTTATTTGATAAAACTCTAATCGTCTATGAATTAGGTGATAGTATTGTGGCAGTGTTAATTTTCCTAATTCGGTGGCTAGGTATTATGTAGTTATTATGTAGGAGAATGTTCTGGTTTGTAGAAAATACATAGTAAAGCATTTGGGAGTGAGAATAAATGGAAATACAAGGTGTGAGAAGTGGAAACAGCAAATACAGAAATGTGATTCTGGAGGAATTTGCTATGAAGGACTCAGAGAAATGGGACTAGATTGGGGCATAGGGTAAAGGAATTCTTTGGTTTGGGGGGCAAGGAGTTTCTTGGTTTTTGCCTCTCTCTCTCTCTCTTTTTTTTTTTTTTAACATGAAACATGTTACAGGATCTCTGTTTATGGATGACAAAGATCTAAAGGAAAGGGTGAAATTTCAGAAGCATTGTGCTTGACTATGAAAGAGGCCATGAGATCCAGTGTGTAAATGAAGGGATTGATTTTTGGAGCAGGGACCAATGTAACTGAAAAAATGCAGAGTATAGGTTGACAGTTTGATGATGTAAAGATGAAACAATTACCTACACATTGGTTTCGTTTTCCCAGGGAAAACAGAATCTAAATTTTCAGTGGAGAATGAGGAAACAAGGCATGAGGAAGTGACAAATAGTCATTGTGAAGCACAGGTGAATGAATAGACTAGGACAACATAATAGGATTGAAGGGCAACCTTTAAGACCCTCATGAGGTTTGTGGTCAAAAAATTTAAAAGTGAGACGTAGCTGGTTTCAGGGCTGGTGCAGGGAAAGTACAAGAAGAATCTGAAATATATTGTGGATATCTTTATGGATGAGGGTTTTTCTCTAGCCAAATTCAGCTGATTAGATAGATATGGACACAGACGAAGAGGACTGGCTTTAACTAGGGTTGGGATTTTGTCAGAAGTATAGCAAGGGAGTTGAGAATCCTTGCAAGAGCGCGATCCCTTGGTGTTATATAGAAATGGGCATTTCTTATTGGCTTGTTTACTTCTAAGTCTCAATAAAAGAGGTACCCTCTCCGCCAAAAAGAGGGAATCAGTTTGTCTCCAGCAGTAATTAGACTTCCCACAAAGTGCTAACTGCCTGGGAATCTAAATAATTCTTTTTCTACATAGCCTTTATTATGAAGTAGAAACATTAAATAGTACCTCTGCATATATTATAATTTTGAAATTATTAAACTTTACAGATTCATTGTCCAAAATGTTTTGGACACTTTGAAGGTCAAGTGTCTGCCTCACTGTGGTTCTTAACATTCAGCTCTCAGTTACAATTCTAAAATTTTGGTTCTGTCATCTTTTTTTCTGTACCTTAACCAGAATCTCATTACTCCATTTTTCATCCTTCGAAATCTATCTTAAGCTCTCTTAGCTTTGTCTTGATTATTATGCATGTGTCCTTTAAAACTGTGAGGACACACCTCCAAGAGGACATACCTGCTTTTCCCACTTTCTCTTCCCACTCAGTTCAGTTTCTTGGAGCATTTCTGTTCTTAGTAGTTTTTGAATAGTTTCTGGCTGTCCAGTCTCTGGGATACCTATGTATCTGCCAGAAGCGGTATAGACCAGGGTGTCTCAACCTTGGCACTATTTACATTTAAGCTGTATAATTCTTTGTTGAGGGGTAAAGAGGAGATGTCCCGTGCATTGTAAGATGTGTAGTTGCATCCCTAGCCTTTACTCAGTGTAAACCAAGCATCCTCAAACTACGGCCCGTGGACCACGTGCAGCTTGCCAAGGACATTTATCTGCCCTGCTGGGTATTTTTGCCACTGCTGCCTGTCTTGCTTAGCAGCCGACTCATCCTGGGGCCTACAGTCCGGCCCTCCAACAGTCTGAGGGACAGTGAACTGGCCCCCTTTTTAAAAAGTTTGAGGACCCCTGGTGTAAACCAATAGTAGTCCCTTTCCTTTTCCACTCTAGTGATGCCTCAAAATGTCTCTAGATGTTGCCAAATGTCCTTTGGTGGGGAAGGGCCAGAGTTGTCCCTGATTGTGGTAGATGGACTGTTTTTTAATTAGGTAAAGGTTGTGTATTGGCCAGGCAAGGTGGGTCATGCTTGTAATCCTGGCACTTAGGGAATCCTGAGGCGGGAGGATCGCTTGAGGTCAGGAGTTTTGAGACCGGCCTGGCAACATAACCAAACCCTATCTCTTAAAAAAAAGTAATTAAAGAAATAGCTGGGTACGGTGGCACCTGCATTTAGTCCTAGCTATTCCAGAGGTTGAGGCAGGAGGGTCACTTGACCCCAGGAGTTTTGAGGCTGTAGTGATCCACTGTGCTCCAGCCCGGGCAACAAAGTGTGTTGTGGCTTGGCACCTGTGGCTCAAGTGGCTAAGGTGCCAGCCACATACACCTAAGGTGGCAGGTTTGAATCCAGCTCAGACCTGCCAAACAACAATGATGGCTGCAACCAAAAAAAAAAAAAAATTGCCAGGCATTGTGGCGGGCGCCTGTGGTCCCAGCTACTTGGGAGGCAGAGGCAGGAGACTTGCTTGAGCCCAGGAGTTAGAGGATGCTGTGAGCTGTGATGCCACGACATTCTACCCAGGGAGACAGCTTGAGGCTCTGTCTCAAAAAAAAAATCCAAAAAAACAAAGTGCATTATATCTCTTAAACAAAACAAAAACACTAGGCTGGGCATAGTGGCTGACACTTGTAATCTTAGTACTTTGGGAGGCTAAGGCAGGAGGCTAGCTTGAAGCTAGCAGTTTAAGACCAGCATGAGCAACATAGTGAGGCCTTGTCTGTACAAAAAGTTTAAAAAACAGAAAAGAAAAAGATTAAAAAGAATAGTTTTGTATCTGTTTCCAAGCCTGGCATATATTTATTTGTATGTAAAGAGGCTTTCTCCGTATATCTTCATGAAAATTTGGATACAAACTTAATATTTATAAACTCTAAATGATTTTAAGTGAGACGGATTAATATACTTCTGATATGATAGCAGGTCTTTGATATTAAGTTGAAATAAATGAAAACAGTATTCCTAAGGAAATGTGCTAGTACATTCCTTTTAAAGTAGGTAACCTATTCATTTAGTGTTTGTAATTCTTTAAAATTTCTTCAGAGTGGTGGTACCTATAGCTCAGTGGGTAGGGTGCTGGCCACATGCATTAGAGCTAGTGGGTTCAAACCCAGCCCAAATCTGTTAAAACAAACAAAAAAAATAGACAGGAGTTGTAGTAGGCACCTGTATTCTGAGCTACTTGGGAGGCTGAGGCAAGAGAATGGCTTGAACCCAAGAGTTTGAGGTTGCTGTGAGCTATGACTCCAGGGCACTGTCCTGAGGGCAACAAAGTAAGACTCTGTCTTAAAAAAAGAAAAAGTCACAAGATTGGTAAATATAGTTTTTCTGTTTTATCTATACTTAATTTTTACAGTTACTATATTATACATGGACATTAGCAAGAACAAAAATAGGAGTAGAAAAATATAACTCAGTCTCCCCATAGTTCAAAACTTTGACTATACGAATTCAAGTACTTAATATATGAATTCAAACATAAAATATTTTGTTTTCACAGAGACATTAAAATTTATTTCAAAACATTTATGTAGCCATAAAAAATTAAAATCACTGAAATCAGAGAATAATCATTCCTTCTCAAAAATTTATATCATGAATGATGAAACAAATCACCTTTGAAAAGTTAACAATCTAGAGCAGGTGTCCTCAGACTATCGCCTGCAGGCCACATGCAGCCCTCCTAGGACATTTATCTGGTCCGATGGGTGTTTTTGCCACCGCTGCCTGTCCTGCTTAGCAGCCAACTCATCCCAGGGTCTGCAGTCTAGCCCTCCAGCGGTCTGAGGGACAGTGAACTGATCCCCTGTTTAAAAAGTTTGAGGACCCCTGGTCTAGAGGTTCTCTGGTAAAGAGCAGTTGGGGTCTTGTGCTTTTGTGACATCTAGGAAGAACACATACAGATTCTTGGCCGTGGCAAGTTACTTTTCCCACTCTTAATTGCATCTGGTAGCTTGTTTAAATTTCCATCAAAAAAATGGAGGTACATGTTATCTTTTTAAAAAAATATTTAAAGTTTATTTAAAATAATATCTTTAGAGTTTTCTTTTTTTTTTTTTTTGAGTGAGTTTCACTATGTCACCCTTGGTAGAGTGCCATGGCATCACAGCTCATAGCAATCTCAAACTCAAGGGCTTAAGTGATTCTCTCGCCTCAGCCTTCCAAGCAGCTGGGACTATCGGCACCTGCTGCAACGCCCGGCTATTTTTTGTTGCAGTTGTCATTGTTCTTTAGCTGACCTGGGCCGGAATTGAACCTGCTCCTCTCGGTGTATGTGGGTGGCGCCATAACTGCTATACTATGGGTGCCGAGCCAATATCAGAGTTTTTGATACAAGGTTTGACAGTTAAGTTTGTGAACGCCACTGTGTGCTTATGGTTGGCAGCCCTGTACAAACAGCTCAGTAAAGTTTCATAAGCTTGATATATCAGTGTCTCACAGCTGTGTTCATGAAGACAAGGGGTGGTGTCTTGCTGAGGGAATTCTTTATTGTTGTGTATTTTTGCATGCCATCACAGGAATGTTGGAGCTTGAATTAGAGCAACAAACATTAAATTTCTTGCTGAAATTGGCAAGAGTAGAAGTGAAACCAGATACATGTTAGTCCAAGTTTATGGAGATAATACCATAAAGAAAATGGCAGTGTATAAATGGAATAAATTAATATAAAAGAAACAAAAAAGCCATAAAAATATAGTCAACTATATCCATTAGGAAAATGAGAGGCCCAGTATTTTCCATTGATCTATTCTGGTCAAATACATAAGAATAGGTTTCAAGAATTATGTTAGGGCCCAAGTACATGCTAAGATTTAGATATTGCATGTTTCAGTTTTATTGTAACAGTTTCATTAAAGAGAATACTTTCCAAGCCTAGTGGACATGCTAGGCGTGATAATGCATGCCTTTAATCCCATCAATTTGGGAAGATGAGGCAGGAGGATCACTGAGCCCAGGAATTAGAGATCACTTTGAGGAACATATTGAGACTCTTAAAAAAAAAACAAACCAAGCCCAGTGGACACAAACCAATATTACACAGAATTTGGCCATTCAGAAATTCTGGGGAGTTCTTATATTTATATAGCCATGTCAAAAAATTCCAAGAATATTACTTATTCTTAGGAGAAGTTTAATTTTGACCTACATCTTTAATTCATACAGTCCCATCAACAGGTAAGATACTAGATGATTCAGACACATCCTGAGGCTTGCTTTCCAAAAGGTAGCCATTAAAACTTAAAGTAAGATTCATACATCAAAATTTGTAACTCTTCTAAAATCTCTTTATTTTCCCCTCCTCCATGAAAGTAACTCAGTTCTTCAGTTTATGATTTTACTGAACCTCAAAACAATTCAGCAAGGAGAAATGAGTAAACCTCTAGTAGTCACTTGTTCCATCCACATACCAGCCTGACTCTGAATACCTTGAACACATCAACAGTGCTTTTTTTTTTCTGCGTTATTGAGTAGCAAGACTCTCAACTTTTTCGTTTTGCAGTTTTTGGCCGGGGACTGGGTTTGAATCCGCTACCTCCAGCATATGGGGCCGGTGCCCTACTCCTTTAAGCCACAGGTGCCGCCCAAGACTCTCAACTTTTTAACCTTCACAAATCTCAAAACTCTCAACCTTTTTAACTTTTCCTCTGAGAACACATTTCTCTATCTGTAAAATAAGAATATTACCACCAACTTCATAGTGTTATGAGTTAAGATTAAATGAGATAATGCACATAAATTTTATCTACACATTACTGTTTGGAGTGTACTTCCCTTCAAATATCTTTCTTTTTGATGACCCTGGGGGCCCTATAAGTTGGGTCCTTTAGAGTCTTTTAATTTTAAAACTACCTGGTTTAAGGAACCAGCTTATTAAATCTCCTCAAGTTTCCATCTGCATAATAATTTTTTCAGACTGTATTTCAAATCTTCCAATTAGTGCAAGAACAAATAAGGGTTATGAAAGAATTGGGAAAAAAAATTTTATAATCTTGATCACTTTTTCCAGTGCATGTGTTTAATCTTACTTTGTGTTACCTTAGAAACCCCCCTGTTAAATACTGCAATGGAGGAAATATAACCAATAAACAGTTGAAATGTTCCCCCGTTTTGTTATAGGTATCCCTTTTACAACACATAATTCCAGTGTTTGTATATATAGGACAAACTTCTTAATTTCTGTGTGAGCAGTTATCTTATGTCTGTGTGTGTGTGTGCGTGTGCGTGCATGCATGCATGGGTGTACTCTTTCTCTCTCTCTCTTTTTTTTTTTTTTTTGCTAAAAGCCTTGGGCAGTCATTTGTTAGATACTGCTTCCTGACTATATTAGTGAAAACACACTTCAAAGCCAATCTTTATTATCACTACCATCCTATCATTAATCACATAGATCAGTGATTTTCAACTGGTGTGCCATGAGAGGATCTTAGGTGTGCCGTGAAAAGTTTTAAAGATCATTAATTGTTTTCAAAAGACATAGAAAGCACAGAAATTATATTCTTTTGTTTACTCTTTTTTTTTGATCAATGTAATTTAGTGTACCACAGAAGTATAACTATCGATTCAAGTGTCTCATGAGATAAAAAAGGTTGAAAACACTGATATAGATAGCTACTAAATGAAACCTCCCAACTGCTTTGTTACTAACACTTTAAGAAAGGAAAACAATATTGATGTCTGAAATGTTTAATGTTGAAGAGGAAAAATTAAGGAGACTGGCCCATTAAATTGTGGAATAAAATAATATTAGTGAAAAATTTTAAACAGTTTCATTGAGTCATACTTACAAGGCCAATTAATTTTACTCCTTGGTGAAAGGCACAGAAAAATTCAAGAGAAATTGAGGTTCAAAACAAATTTTACTTCTGAGGTTGGAATACAATTTTTTTTAATGCCTTGTTATATTTCTTTGCTGCCTCTGAATAAATTGTCTATTTCTGTATAATTCTTGGTCAGTCTTTTCAATTCGTTTGAAAGTAAGGATAAATTGAAGAAAGGAAACAAAAAAATAAGTGCTGGTCTATCTATGTGTAATTTTAGTCTGTTCCATTTGAATAAAAATTTACTGAATAAACACAACTCTGAAAAAGTTTTTTGGTTTGCCTTATTCCCATTTCCTCTTGGTTTAGGGTGACCAGATTTTAACATCTGTAAGGTGGGACAACATGGCCTGGGGGCGGAGCAGGGGCGGAGTGGGGGGCGGGGCAGGGCATGACAGCAATGCAAACTTTGATAAGCAGTTCTTGATAATCACTTCTCAGCAATTATTTATTACAGTTTAACATTATAAAATTAAAAAAATATATAAAACTCATATTCTGGCGAAATAGCCATATGGTGGCTGAAAACCGTATATTCCCTTGTTCTCCAGCTCA